>WEIT01032294.1:0-17859 GCA_013389985.1 Dryoscopus gambensis
GTGACAGGTAGCACAGAGCAGTAGTTTTCCCAATATTTACTAAAATGCTTCTTAGTGCTTTGTAAATGGACCTTGTCACCCTTTAGGACTTCATAAAACTTCATAAACCTCTCTCTTCGCACTCTTATCCTACAGTTGTTTTTGCATGTGAGTATTTTGGAACAGTCAGGCTGTGCAACAGATAAGAAAAAAATATTTGTAGGACTGGGCACAGCTAATTTATTAAAGGAGATACATTATTTTTCACAGTACATCTAGTATGGACTCGTTTTGTCTTCAGACTATGACCAGTGGAAGAGACTTAAATTTCTGTATGCCAGCTTCAGTGAATTGTTGACAGCTGTTCAGGCTTAAGTCCTATGTATGAGTACACTGAGATCCATTGGTTTGGGTGGGAGTAGCATGTGACATGCTGCAATTGTTGATATATATTTTGCTGTCTTTCTCTGTGCTGGCAATGTTATTGAGACTATACAGCACTATTATACTTTCCCATTATGAAGAATGGGATAACTAGTACGATATTCTTAACTACAGAATTACAAAATGTTGATTATTAATCTACATGACCTCCAAAGAAGGCACAAAGAAAAGCTTTTCAAAAATATAGACTGTACTTTAAACCTAAATTTTTGAAGTTCTTTCATAAGCAGCTAGTGACTGTGTGACCTTAGGAATATGGCATGGTTATCTTTGCCTCTGCTAATTAGTCTGCACCACACGTCATTGCTACTCTGCACCATGCCAGGCACAACCCCTTGCTCTGAATCTGACTTCTCCCAAGTACTGAATCATTTAATCCTCTGTCCTTTAAACTATGGGGGAAATGCATGGATGTAGACAGCAAAACTCATGTTGACATCAGCAAAACCATAATTTTACCCTACATAATTTGAAATTATTCCTGTGACAGTAAGGTACACAGAACTACTGTATGTGTGTGTGGATCTAAGACATTTCCTCTGCGAGCCTTTAGCTCTTCATTGAGATGATTGTAAGTTCATTATCTTCCAAGTGTTTTTGTATTTATTTGCTTCTTGCCTCTGTGTAATTAAAGTTAATATCTACATAAACATTAGCTATGTACACTCAGCAGATAAGTGTAACTACTGACTAGTGGTTAAAACTAGCTGGAAGGCAAATAATTAGGGTTACTTTTGAGAAAATTCAGAGGTATTTTGCAGTTGCTGCCTATGCTGTGTGTCCAAACTGAAACTTTTCAGGTTTTATGACTATTTAACATCTTTCCTGAGGACCGAGCATTTTCTCTCACTCATACACCCACATCATTAATTTTTAACAAAAAAATATGGATTTCATCTGCTACTGATGGGAAAAAAAAGGATTTTCAGGGTTTTTTTTGAGAAAATAATAGTTACCGAAACATAAATTAAGTTTGGCCAGCAATAGATATAGCTTGTTGAACACTGGGGAATACTTAAAGGCCATTTGGTTTCCTTTTCCAGAAAAAAAAAAGTAGGCTGAATCAGATATTGTTTAAAAGGTTACTTGTATTGTTACGAGTCAGGGGAGGTGGAGTGACGTTTGGTTTCTTTGTTTAGGAATTGCCATGTAGGATTTAGAAAGGGATATATGTGTAAAAATAGATGATTTTCTCTACTTCCCAGCAGTGCTTTTTTTATCCTTAATCTCTATAAATCCAAATATTTCTGTTTACTGGGAGATCATCTCAGGTGGGAGGAAGGTAGCAAGTTCCTGCTACAGCTGGAAGGATGCCCTTCCACTGGAAATTCAGAACTGTTACTCTGTTAAAACAAAGAAAGAGATCTAAAGCCTTTGCAACAGGATTGTTTCACTAATTGGTTGCATAGTGTTATTTAAGGAAACCCACATGATTTTTCTTCTGTTATGTTCACGTATGTACCTATGATTCATCAATTTAGAAAGAAGTGCTGTCAGATTAGCAGAGGAAGAGCATCCTGGATACAGACAGGTGCCAGTCAAAGCTGGAAAGCCCATTTCCAGTGACATTGCTAAGCACAGGGATGGATACTCACTGGAGTTCACTTCGGAATGCAAATGTGGCTGCAGAGGCCTCAGGCTTTTGGCTAAGGAGCATCAGGGAAAGGGATCCACCTGAGGAGCCCAGGTTTGACACAGTTGGATTGCATCCAGCTTGGAGTATCACTGTGCCTTCCTGTAGAAGCTGGAGTTGCTGATAACTAATGAGGTCTGTACCCTGTTCAGAGTGCTTGCTGACAGCATGTCGCAGAGCAGTGGTGTGATACGAATAATAAGATTTTGCTCTGTTTTCTTTATTGCTCTTTGTTGCTTATATTTTTAGCTGCTTGCTGCAAGAGATGGGTCTCTGGATTGCTTGCTCTGGTGCACACACTCTTTTTCGCTGGCTGTCTCTCTCTGTCTCTTGACAGGTGTAAGGAGGATCCTAAATATAGAATCCACCCGTCAGTTGGCTTCAGCAATCAGCAAGCACTGATTTAGTATTTCTCTTAACCAGCTAAGCTCCAGAAGGGTGCTTCTTTTGAACCTTTATTGATTTATTCCACTTCAAGCTTTCTTCAAAATTATTAACAAACCAGGTTATTAGCATGAAGAATACTATTATCAGGTGTGCTTCCGAAATGATGAATGTCAAGAATTGGTCTTGCAATGGAAAGGAAAAAAAAATGCTTTGTAAAGAACTCCCTCGTTTTAGCAGTTTAGACAATGATGCGGTATCTCGTTGGGGAAAACTGAGACTAGGTGTAAGTACAGTCTCCAGTTTTTAGATGAACACACTTTCAGACATAAGTTGTTGCACACTTTCCTATGAATTTTTCCTTATAAGAAGAAACTTTAATGCAAATGTACTGTTAACTGGGATTTACTTTGCTATACACAGAAATATGGCATGTGGTGAGAAATGGAGGTGTCCTGGTACTGTGTATTTATAGTGCTCAATAAAAGTATTTTTAGCACAGAGTAATATTTTTATTTATGTTCATTTCTTTATTCTGTGGTTAAGATCACCACAAAAATACTGACTCTTAAAAATTAATTCGCCATATTTATTAGATTATCACTGCAAAAGGTTCTAATTAGAATATTTGGGGGAAAAAAAGAGCTGCAACACTACTTTAAAGACAACTTAAACATTTTTTGTTAGTTTGTAGGCAGGCGTCTCAAATTCTTTCTCTTCCTTGTGACCAGTTGCCATTAATATTCATAGAAATTTTTCACAGCTGCTAGCGAAGAGGAGATCCTAAAATTCAGTTTTTAAATGTGACAAGTGAGTTGCATGTGATGAGGACCCTTTTTGACACTGATGTGCTTTGTTTTTTTATGTTTTATGACTGTGATACATTTCTATTATTCTAGCACAATTCTAATATTCTAGTGTATTAAACATTGTGTTAAACATGGACACAAGAGAAGTCAGTGCCTTTATGTGGCTCAGAAAGGCAGTAGTACTTTTTTTGTGGTCGTTGTAGTGGTTACATGTGGTCTGTCTGGTTGTGAAAAATTCTGTAGCAAAATATAGCATGTGTTTGTTATGCTTATATAAGGTTTTATTTTTGGCAGCCAGTGCTCCCTATACCCAGCCATGAGAAACAACCTGTTTCTCTATTTTTTTTTCCACTGTTCTATAAATTGGTATAACTTATTGGAAGCTTCTGCCATGTCTGGGACATCTGCTTCGGTGGTTGGTGGAGCGTGATTCAAACCCCAGAAAGAAGTAAGAGGGCTGCTAGGTGAAATAGCAGGACTGGCCTTGAGGTAAGGAAAAATGATTTAAGATAGAAGATGTTTCCAGTAAAAGGATGCTTTTGCAGATTTGGCAACAAGAGGTTCTGGTATAAGCCTAACTCTTTTAATACAGGTAGTCTCAACTTTATACCTGAAAATCCAACCTGCATCTAATGCGGCCTCTGGGTGGAAGCTCTTTTAAATTTCACAGATCAGAATTTGAACCCACTGAAGCCTAGCAGTTTTTCTTATGAGCTTGACTTTTTGCATTCAAGAAAAATGGATTATTCTTCAGTGTGAGCTCATGTAATCTGACTGTGACTTCTCAAAGGAGCAAACCAGTTGCCATAAACTGATAATGCAGCTACCAGAGCTGTTACAATTTTAGCTGTAACCAGCAGTTACATTTGTAGGCAAACATATCTTTGCTGTGGTATGAGCCACCAGGTTGGAAGGCAGAGCTGCTTCTTTAAAAATCCTTGTGCATCTAATACCTAGAAGTTTATTCTCTCTTCAGTCTTCCAAATTTATTTTTCACTATAGGACGATGTTTTCTTTAGCTTCCTAGAGACCTGGCTAGATTCTTTCTGCCTTTAGCACATCATTAACTGAATACAGTGAGAACTTCTCTACTGAATTTTATATTACCAGCCTGGTATTTACTAGAAAGAAAAGGTGGTAGTCTCCTCTCACGAGCATTGTCACAACATACAGGCGTGGTGCTGTGGCTGTATGTCTACATGGTTCTTCTTTGCCCTTTATCCAGGGCAGAATTCACATACTCTACTTTCACCTTTGTGTTTTCATACTATAGATACATTTTCTAAATAGAATAAAAATTGAGGGGAATGATTTTTCCATTAACCTCCAAGATTATTAAATCAGGTCCAAATAAGAATTACGTGAAAATATTTCCATTTTGTATCGTATATCATAAAAAGCGAAAAATAATGCTTGTTCAGGAGTACTCATACTAAAACAGCTCCTAGCAAAAATATAAGGAAAAAAAACCCATTTATTTTGTAAGTTAGGAAACTATCTTTCAAATAAAACCATCTTTTTATTTTATGTTTATAAAAACATTTTTATCTATCTGTCTATCTATCTATATACCCATTTATTTATTTACTGGGATGAAGTTGGGGATACCAAACAGCGCCTATAACTGGATTAAGGATCTAAGAGGGTTACAAAGAGGATGTGAGGGCACTTTGTGAGCAGAATGACTAAGACTGTTAATAAAAATAAACCAACAGGTCATGTTACATGCTTGGTAATATTGTGCTTGAAGTGCAAATATATGGAACAAAAAGAATCACTGGCATTCTGTAGCATTAGGTAGGGATGGTTTGTAGTGCTGGTAGTGACACAAATATATGCTTGTCCAAATAAAGAGAGGAGGAACTCTAGAAGCAGAGTGGATAATCTGTTATGCTAAGCTAGTCTCTGAAGTGACACTCACTTTTGTATATACACATTTGGGGTACAAGGAAGGTTTTCTCCCCTTTTCTGTGCTGGTCATTAGAACCTCACCAGAGCAGTTGGGGGGATTATGCACAAGCCTCAGGCTTTTTCAGACAGGAGAGTTACAGACTGGAAGTATAAATCTTGACAAAAGCACAGTCAGTTATGATTTTCCCACAGAGAGAAGGAGCCCTTCACTGTTTTCAAAACAGACCTGTGACTAACAGCTAGCTGTATAAATAATGGAGATCTTGTATCTTATGTGATACATAAGAATTATCCTCCCAAGCTGCATGGCAGTTCCTTAAGCAAACAAAGTGTTTGCTTTTCAAAGGGCTGGATAGTTTTTAAAAGGTTTTCTCTATTCTCATTTAATAGTACTTGTATTACCAGAATTTACATTTAAGCAATTTTACACCTTCTAACTGGGAGAACATCAAGTATTTTATTTGTTAGCGTGAAAATAATATATGTCCTCATTGCTGAATTCACTGCTTTTAAAGGTAGTGGTGAACAAAATCTTTTGAGACACCATACTTCTAGTGCAGCAGTATTTTGGGTTTGTATCCCATAAAATAGAATTCTTCATGGAAAGAGTTCCATGGAAGAGGCCAAATTCAGTGCTGCCAAAGTAAAAGGTTCAGAAAACAGATGGGCAGGATGGCGGTTTTAAGAAGCAAGGAAGAACTGTGATCCTCATATCTGAGTGCAAACCTACGCTGTGGCAATTACATAGTATCATTTTTTCTGTAATTTCTGCTTTAGGATTTACAGGCTCTCAGAACCTGTAGGTCAGACATATGCCTTCCATTTTCCTTTCCTTCAGGAAAAAAAGAATTTTTTAAAACTCGTGTTTCTAAATGTTTTTCTTTGTGTTGAAGATTGAGACTAGTTTAGCTGTTAGGAACATTACTCTTTATTGAAAAAACCCTACTCTTGGTCTCTTCTGACACCTCCCTTTGTTATTTTTCATAAAGCTATTGTTCATACACAAAACCTTTTCCATTCCAGGCTAAAACTCAGATACCTCTCCTAAGAAAATGAAGGAGTTGGTATTTCAAGAAAACAGGTTTTACAAATTGTAATTATAAACTCTATTAAGAGAAAGCAGCAAACAACCGTGTGCATCTAATGTAACTATGTGTGCTTTTAAAAAGCAATTTATAGATCCAGAACCTTGAGTATTTAACTGCAAATTTATTTAGAGCATTTATCTCAATCCTATGACAGTGATGTACATGTGCACAGCATTTTTCACCAGAAGATGGTCAGAGGGCAGGATCTACCCAAGTGTCCCTGACTCTGGCAAAGAGTGGCTGGCTACAGCTCAGCCACCCTGCTCTCAGGTGCTGGAGAGCCAGCGCTGATCCCACAGCTGTGCCAGTGTGTCAGTGGTATGGAAGGCACAGGTTGCAAAAGGCAGAACAAGTCTGGTATTGGTTCATAGCTTTCTCCTGTGAGTCTACATTCATATAGGCCAAGAAATCTCAAATGCAGTGTAAACTATGCTGTCCCCAACAAAACGTTACGGGAAGAACTACGCTGTCTGTTTTTCAGGGAAGACTTCACTAGAAATGCAGGCATCAGTTGTAATTGACACCCATGTGCCTCTATCCTGGGGAAACTACTCAAGGCAGTGTATGATGTTAAACTGAAGTGTCAACATCAGCACAGCTGTAAACCCATCAGCTATAGACACAAATGCAGAACAACTGAAATATATGTGTATAAACCTTCTGGGCCCTGCTTCCATGAGGGAAAGGAAACCGAGAACCACACAGAAAGTACTTTTTGTCCTTAATAGCCACACACCTTAAACCATTGATAGCCTTTATACTTATTGCCTTATTTGCAAACTTCTCTGACCACAATCATCCCATTTCCAGTTCAAGAATTAATCCCTTGGTGGCTGAAGCCCTGGAGTGGCAAATCCTCAAGTCGCGTGATCCTCTTACGGGAAAAGTACACATGCCAGAGTTGTGGCTCTTCAGAGTGCTTAGTGGGGCACTTACAGAGACTCCCACCTGTGGCTCATCTAAACACATACGGTTATTTTACATGCCTTTTAACTGTAGGGATAGGATGGGACAATTAAAAAGGACACTTTTTAGGAGAGTTGCCACCTGGCAGTGCAACAGCTTAAGCATCCCAAGTTTGCAATTAGTCTTCATGAGGAGAGGTTTGTAAGATCTTATGAATCAATTGTGCTCAAGCTAATCTTGGGTTGTTTGATTAGGAATTTAATCTAGATTTCTGAAATTGCTAAGAACCTAAGGATAAAAGTATAACCAACTTCTGTAATTCAACTATTTCTATGCTTTTTTCATGTTAAGAAATCAGTTTCTTAAAACTAATCACACAGCAGCACAAATGTTTCTTATGTATGTCCTTTGTGGAAGATTTGTCTGTCCATACAGGAAACAGACAGTAAATGTATTTCTCCCAGGCTTACAGGCCATGTAAGGAATGCCTGGAACTGCAGCCCTGGCACTCCAGAACTGTGTAGCTCTCAAAGGACAGCTGAAAAAGGGTGGCAAGACAGCACAGCTTTGTGTTCACTGCACTTTATGTGTTAGCTTTTGGTGTTGCACATTCAACTTTTTAAAGTGGTGTCAAAGATTTTTCTATTCCTAGTTCCAGCAAGAGCCCCAAAGAGGATCTCTTCTGAAGCTGTTGAGACAGTGTGGCTTAGGGTGACATGCCAAAATGTAGCACTTCATAAACAGTCACCACGTTTTTAATGGTTTTCATCAGGAGACATTTGCTGCTTGTCAAAGTGTCAGTCTGACAACTGGAAGGACTGAAATGCACACTGAGAACAGCAGCATGGGCTGGGCTTCCTCAGCTGTTTCCATCCATGCTTTCTAGCGCTGACAAAAGTATTAATTTTAGTGGCCCCCAGTCCCTCTGTAATTTTTAAATCTTTCAAGAGCAGAGTGTCAGTTCTGGACATGGTGCAAGTGTCGTTGATGTTGCTGGAGATCAGTCCCAGGGCAGCTGTTAGAGTCAACTGCAGTGTCTGATGTGCACGTGGCCACCTCTGAAGGATGGCTGGAGGCATTCCAAAATACTTGCTGGAAGGTGTCACTAGCTGTCTCTCTCTTTCTTTCTTCTTTTCTCTCTTCTTTCTCCTTCTTTTTAATGTGCTTTGTCACCTCTTGTAGATGTAAGCTAACTCCAGCCAGCCCGTGACTGTTTCTGCAGTACTCCTGCTGTTCCTCTCAACATTGGTTCTTTCTCCTGCACAAGGAATATAAACCAGTGCAGTCGTGAGAGGGGATGAACCTTGGCTGCGTCCTCGGTGCATTTGTTATGCAACTTAGCCAGTAGAGAAAGCTTGCAGATGCGGTTCGTTCCTGAACTCGTATGTGACGTACAAAGTTGAATCTCACAACAATTGGTCTCGCCCAGTTCTGACATGGAGCATCGTGACAAAAAAAGTCATGCACTTTTTTTGTGCTGTAAGGACATATTTGTTCTAACTCTGCAAGGAAGGGATAATTACAACTGCCTGAATCTGCAGAGATCCAAGAACCAAGCGCTTCCTCTGTAGCCTTAGACTGGAACTTGGTTTCCTTGAGTCTCGCTTCTGAATTGCAAAGAGTAAAAGTACAGGGATACTAAATTAATTTCAGACTGTAATGCACAAAGATTTTAAAGTAGCAGGCACTATTTAAATGTTTTGTAGACTACTGCCTGTATATATATGAATATTTGTCTTCTTCAATTCTATTAAAACCGACATTAAAAACTACAACACAAAATATATTTGTAAGACACAAACTTTCCTTAGCAGTGGGGAAAATGATTCACAGTGTGATTCAGGTGTTAGTAAACATAGAGATTCCCATACAAACTGCCACTTTTTCTCTGAAACCTCTCCTTGTCTTTCAGCAACTGGAAAGATTAAGCACCTTTTCTCCACAGATAAATAAAAGCGAGAAGAAGCACTCTATTCCATTTACACTGGAAGGCAGTTGATCATAAAACTAGTGTTCTGGTACCTAGTTCTGGATTTATTCACTCTAAACTTGTCATCTTCCTCAGGCATGCAGTGGTCCTGGCAATTCTTCTTGGACTGTGCTGTTGCTGCTAAATTTGTGACAGTTCCTCGTGCATCAAGACTGATAGGTGGCTGTGGAGTCCAGACAAGAGAATGAGGCCATTTTTTTAAAAAATATTGTAAATATAATGAGGTTAGTGGCAAACTGTTTAGGAAGCAACTCATCTGATATGCTTGCAATTTGAGCCTGGATCTAGTAATTAATTTACATATAAAAAGATTTCTTTTGGAAATAAAATCTGATACAAAAAATGTGGCAGGAGCTTTGTCAGACTAAAATCCTACCTCAGTCTGAGCAGCTCAACAGATTAATTGAAGACTTATCATTACACAGAAGCATTCAGTTTTTTTGTAGTACGGAATTCAAGAAGGTTTTTTATATAGTGTTCTACCATGGTAAAGACTATAAAAATAATATTTTTTGAATGACTGAACCATAAATGCAACTCAGGTTTTTATTTGTTTAATATGCATTTTCTTTTTCTGAATTTATAAACTTACCTCAAGGGCCACATTTATGACATAGATTTTAGTAATCAGTAAGACTTTAAAAACAGTAGAGATTATAGCTGCACATGTCTGACAGTTGTGTCTCAAAAGACTGTACACAAAAATTTACAGTAAGGGGGGAAAAGAGAGAAAATAAAGGCAGGAGATGGCACATTATCACAGCAGTCAAGGCATACAAAAGGATTCAGATTCTGTACTTAGACAATGTAAAATAGGATAAAAAAACCCCTGAAAGAGTATAGGGCCTACAGCAGCAAAACTTAAAATGACCCTGTCTAACAGCATCCTGAAAAACTAAATGCAAATTCCAATTCTTTGGATTTTGATGTGTATCTTTAAGGCTGTGGGTTAAAGCAGAACAAGGAATTAATTCCCTACTTCCTCTGGACAGGCAGGTCTTCAGCCATACCCAGGAAAGCAGGGCTCCATCATGTTCAGTGGTCACTTGGCAAAACAAATGTCATGACTTCAAATGTCTCCTCCTTTTTGCTTCTTCCCCCCTCTTTTTATGCTGAGCATGACACCTTATGGTCTGGGATACCCCGTAGGTCCATGGCAGTCACCTGTCCCAGCCCCGTCCCCTCCCAAATACCTGTGCACCCCCAGCATCCTCTGGTGGTGGGGTGAGAAGCTGGAACAGCCTTGATGCTGTGCACCAGTAATGATAACAAAACTAACATAATCAGCTGGCAGGTGACTATTTTCTCCCTGGGACATGTCTTCCATGTGAGTTCAACGGGGTAAGAGCCAATTGTAGGTGGAGATTTGTGTTGCATGTATTTCACAGCAGAGTCCATGCTACCCTCACCATGACCCTATAATAATTTTCTTGGAGGATGGGACAAAATTCCCTCTGATATGTTTATGGTGTGACGGTGAAGTTCATAAATACATGACCTGAATTTTCTCCTTTCGTGGAAAAATTATAAAGAACTTAAAATACTTGTACCAGCAGGCTGTTAAGACTTTCAGCAGGTAGCATGGTGACCTCGAGCACAGATTAGTGTGGCTGCCTATTTTCACTTTCTGGTTCAAGTGACACCTTGCACAGTAATTTCTATAGTCAACACATGACCCCTCCTCCAGCTCTGGGGCTGAGTTTCATTAGAGGATTTCCTGACCAGCTGAAGGACATAATTCAGTAAGGACTCAGACTCAAAGGATGAAGAGAGCAGTGATTACCCACATGGAGTAGGCATTTTATTTCTATTCAACCTCTTTAAATAAGATCAGTTTTTCAAGCCAGTCTTGTGTTGAAGAGGCTGAAAGAGAAGAGGCCAATAATCTGCCCTGATTGTTCTTCCGGCTGTCGGAGCCTGAGCACCACAATGCCCCTATTTATCCCTTTTAAAATTTTGTCTCTGTTTTATTAGCAGGTTTTCTTTTAACCTGAGCTAAAAGAAACTGCTGATATATGTCATTTTCAGAATGATTATACAAGTTTGCAGTGTCCTAGGAATCAGAAAGATCTAACTTGTAAATGTGTCTTGACTTTGACCACAGGGCTTTATACAAGACAAGCATTACATGTATAAGACACAAAGCTTTATGTGTTAGACTCTAAGAAATAAAAGTTGATTCTGGGAATTAGAAATTACTGGGTCTTCACAGTAAAGATCAAAACTTTTCCTGACAGAAAACAAAATCAGTTCCATGTCATGTTGCGCAATCGTAGACAGAAATAAGCAGAAGCAATTTGACTTTTATTTTCTGACAAATTATGAAATTGGTATCTCTTGTATCAATTGGCCCAGGAGTTAAACTGTTGTGTAATAGTAAGTTGAAAAGAATTACTTTGTTGTCCAAAGAGTCTTGGTAAGAATTTCTTTATCTTCAGCTACCCCTTCCAATTCAATTTTCAGGTTTCTTTCCATAGTGAAAAAAAAACCCCAGCTAAACGAAAATTGTCAGTCCAAGCTGACACTTGAAGCTGAAACTTGTTTGAAAATAATAAATAGGGTAAGATCATTTTTTTATCCAACTTCTCAAAAATACTAAACTGCTCTTTAGATTGATATGTTTTGCTTTACGTTGCATGTAGTAGACCATAACTGGGACTGAAAAAAACCCAGCGAGCCTGGAAAGGAATAAACAGAAACTGTGACAAGAAATTTTAAGATTTAAAAACATGTCCCTTTTTTAAACGTTGTTTATAGCTAAGACATTCTATTTTTCGTAATTCTTCATTATCTTTGTGAATAAATCTTATTTGTAAATGAAGGACTTAGAATAAATTTTTAAACCTAAATGACTGTCAGGAATGTCTCTGTGCAAAAGCTGTCATGAAATTAGTGTCCAGGTATTGCATGCTTTTTAATAGTGTGCTCATGATTTTTTGTGACATTTTTCCAAGCAAACCTGATTTATCACTTCTAGAAAAATTCCTGTTTGAAGGCAGAAATATAAAGAGCAATTGACTATATGCAGTACGGAGCATGTTGCTCCTCTGAATGTGATGAAGATGGAAGATTTAGCTACTTCATATGACATGGAGGTATATTCTCTCTGGGAACCATAACCCTGTTAGTCCTTGTGCTAAATCCCCACTGGTTCCACCCAGCAGCAGAGATAACTGGAAGGTCTGCATTAACCCCATCAGTCCCATACCAGAATGGATGCCACTAGACCTGGAGGGCATAGCATGATTCTCTCAATAAATAGACTAAGGAGTGAACAGCACTGAGATCTGAATGTCCCTTTGCCTTTAGAAATGGCTTCTCAGGCCACAGGTTATGGGATATTGACAGGGCCAATATTAGAGAATTGCAGAGTCATGTCTTCACTGATAAAGAAGCTGCTGGTTTCTGAGCTGGTTGAACTACAGGCCATTTGGAACTGATGCCAGAAAGACAAAATTAAATGGGTAGAGGTGATGTTCACACTTATTCTCCTGTGACAGGTAAAACATTGGCACAGGTTCTAGAAAGACAGAAAAAAATCATATTGCTCTTGAAGTTTTATTCTGCAGTCAATAGTATTTCAGTCTTGGGGCTCTGGCTTGCCAAGACACTTGACCATACTGCATAAGTGTATGTGCCAGGCAATTTGCTTGAAGGTCATCTTCTTAAATATGGTATTTAATAAAAATTTTACACCTCTGCTGCAGCATCTCAAGATTCACTAAATCTCTCTGTGGCTGCCTGAAGCCTAAATATCAACAGGTACTGTGCGAGGAACATATGGTGAGGTTCCAGTGGAGTAATTTGTTAGCAGAGTGGTTATCTTGCTTCAGGTGCAGATTTCTGGCAGGATAGTTTCTTTTTTCTTTTTTTTTCTCACTTTGAACTCTATTGTACTCACCAAGAAAAAAAAAAACTTAGAGTTTCTATTTAACATTAAGAGTGCATAAAATATCCTCAGTAAGCCAGACATCACTTCTCAAGGTTGATAATGCTTGTAATAATTAACAAACATGTGGGCCTGCAGGCCAAACTTGATCTGAGCTAACCCTTTGCAAGCGTTAAGTTTTGTGTGGTTTTAAATTTTTTTCCTAACTGCTTAACATCTGCATTTTTACTGATATCTGTTTGATTCTTTTTGTCTTGATAGATGTCCAAAATCCTCTGCTGAGAGGGTGAAACGGTGTGAGACAATTGCATTGCCAGAGCTGTTCAGGTATTGCCCTGTAAGGACACGGTCTGTCAGCAGGGATTGCGTGTCACGTGCTTGACACATGGCAGTTCTGTTTTGCACCTGAGGTGTGAAAAGCTGACAGAAACATGAGAGTTTTGCATATGACCGAGGTGTTCTTTAGGCTGTGACTGTGCATGTGGGCAAACACAAGCTCACTTTGCTGGAACAGCAAGCTCCCTGGCAGCTGGAGTGTGCAGAGCCTAGGCAGCAGCAGTGCTGGGCTGCCTCATCGGCCGTGTGGGGAGGCAGGCTGTGCGCAGCCTGGCCATCGGGCAGGGCTGACACAGGTTTTAGGGTGAAAACGGCTCTTCTCCAGCCAGCTGGAAGCAGAATTTCCCAAGAAGATTCACACTTTTACTGATGACTCGTTGCTACAGAGATGATCTTTGTACTCCCCGGTTTTGTTGTCAGATAGTGTGGTTTATGGCTTCACACGTTATTGCAGAAGAAATAATTATATCCAATAAAATTCAGTATTTGCTGCTGTAGCATCTTGTAGAACCCCAGAACAATATCTGTCCAAGTCAGCAAGCTGCTTTTTACTACCAGTGAGTGCCAGGTTCCTCCAAGCCTCCTTCTCCTGGCTTGTCTCTCATTTATTTCTGTGGCTTGTCTTCAAATCCTGTGTAATATTTGGGTCCTCATTCATATAAGCAGTCAACCTTCCTGTATCACACCTTACCTGCTTCCGTACCTTAATTTGATGATCTTGTAAGATGTCAGTCTTTTTATCAGTACTTTGCTGACATGGAGATTAAGTTCCTCATCGTTTTAAGTTCTCCACATGAAAATCAGCAATGGGTTCTCCTCAGTACTAGAAGTAGAAGATAATGATAATGCTTAAAATCCCTGCATTAATTTGAAGGACCCTCCTGGCCACGGAATATCTTTGTTCTTTTCAGGAGGCAAATTAAAAGAATCAAAATAAATTAAATTTTTAGGTTCTTCTTTATCTGGCAAAGCTTTATCAGCTGTAATACAAATGCAACCTATTCCAGCTTTTTGGAGCACTGCTCTGACATCTTAAATAGAAACAAATTTTACAATAGTGTGTTGCCTTAGCAATATTTTTATAGCACAGGTAATTTTATGTGTGCTTCAACACTGTTTGTAAAGCTAGTTCTTTTAAAGCAGTTAGAGCTCTTCCCTTTTTTTCATTAAGCTGGTATATCACAGCTCAAACTGTGCCCTTAGATGACTCTTTAGCTTATCAGAATAATCTGTATCTGCATAAGAAAATTCTGGCTGAAACAGCAGCAAAAATCTATTCACCAGTTTGCATTGCAAGGCTCTAGTTCTTGCCATGTAGCTTTTCTTTGCACTGGATTTCTAATGCCTTGAGTGGAACTTGTGTATGGGATGAATAGAAAATTCTCTGTGGGATGATGAGTAGATACATGCACTGCAGTGTACAAATTGGCCCTTTTTATTAGCTAGTGCAGGGAAGCGGCGTATGTTCCCACTGTCTCTTCTTTGCCCTATTAATTGTAGATTTGGTCTGTAGCTCTGTACTCAGTTCCATGTGGGAAGGTGCAAGTTATTTTTTCTCATTACCTTTTGTGGTTTCCATGAAGATACATGAGGCTTCTTATACAGAACAGTTTACAGGACTAAGGACTAACTTAAGGACAGGGAAATATTAAAATGGATTTTTAATAGTATAATGCAAAAATATTAGATCCTTATTCTCTTGCTAGAGTGACATATTGAAAGGTATGTCTCTCTAAATCTCCCCTCTCCTCCCATACAAATTCACGTGGGTCTACTTACAGCAGTGGTTTGACACACATTAAAAAATAACAAAGACATGAGTTTGCTAAGTACCTTTTATGAGAATAGAGAAAAACTCTTCTATTAAAAACAGAGAGTGAGAAGTTGTGGAGCTTTATCCATTAACTACTCGTATTTATTTCTAAACAACTTCCAGAATAAGTGTGAATTTGAGATGTGTGAATATTACATTCTTCTGTTACTGCTAAAATATATTGGGAATTAATCCTTTCATGTATTCATGAATCATTGCAAAAGACTTCTCTGTAAAGTTGTGCTTATATGTAAAGTTGTTTGTGTATATACAGATACATACACAGACATATGCACCCATTCAAAGAACTAGATTTGTTTAAAACTACTGTAAAAATACTAACATTTCTTATGTAGTTTCTTTTTGCTACTGAAAGTTAGAAATATTTTTTTATTTTTCTGCATATAATTGCATCACATTAAAAAAAAACTTTGAAAAACAGCTGTAAGAACTATTTTATGATTTTGTAATGAGCCCTGTCTACTGAATTCTTATATCCATCCAGTGGCCACTGTCCTACATGAACACTTGAGTGCAAATATCCATCACTATAATTTCTCTTAAGGCACACAGTACTGAAACAGGAGCTCATCAAATTCCCCAAAAGAATTTCAAACAGAAGCTGCAATTACTGTTGTTTGGTTGCTTCCAGCATGTCAAGCTCCATATTATGGATGCCTTTACTTCGTGCAGTAAGGTGTTCATTGTGTTGAAAGGAATTCTGGTTGTTCAGTGCTAACACCCAAAGACTATGTTGAGTATTTTGGATATGTGCTGTGATTTTCCTTGAGCTGCTTCCTTATTTAGTGATGCAATTTTAATCTGTATCATTAGTTAGAATGGCTTCTTACTTAAAGTAATTGATTTTATAGAGTCATGGAAGTAATCATGATTGTGAAGACAGTAGATAACCAATAGAAGTGGACAGTCACTGAAAGTATTTTATAGCTTTCCATCTTTTGGAAACGGAGGTATGTGAAAAAATTACAGACAACAGAGAAATTATGTGTTTGCTTTCAACAACATCCTTGTGTTTCTCTACTACTAGGTTTGTTGTTTAGGTTTGGGGGGTTTTTTTGTTAATCTTCCTCCTTTCACTTTGTTTAAAACATTTTCAGGGAGAATGAAAATGGTTAGGTTTTGCCTGGAGCACATGTGTAAGTTTGCTTTAACCTTTTCAAAATTATTTTTTTAAAAATAAAAATAACTTACTAAAATACCTACTGGTAACTCCTTTTTTCCCCTCTTTAGATAGGCTCTTCAATGAGTGCAGTGAAAGAGTCCTATTATTTAAGCCCTTAAACAGTGAAATGATTTGCAGTAAGAGTTTTGGCTGAAAGGAATCTGTCATAGCATCCATTTTTTCTCTGCTTAAGGCTAAGGCAGTGTTGCATGAGTCCTAAAAAATACAAAGTCTACCGTGTGTGTCTTGTGAGTAACGGGAACTTGGGTATATGGCTGATTAAGCAGTTAAACTATTGAGTAGACTGTGCATGGGCACAGAAATGACTATGAAAGGATTAACAGAAGTCTACACAAGCCACCTGTAGCACAAACCACCTATAGCAGAAGACGTGCAGACCAAGAAGCATCTCAATAGGAATGTGAAAGCACATAGCACAAATTAAACTCACGCTGTTTGCCAGTAACTGGAGCTTGGGAGTGTGTTTAGCATATGGCTAAACCAATGAGCTAAGTGGTATCTATATGANTCAAAATTATTTTTTTAAAAATAAAAATAACTTACTAAAATACCTACTGGTAACTCCTTTTTTCCCCTCTTTAGATAGGCTTCAATGAGTGCAGTGAAAGAGTCCTATTATTTAAGCCCTTAAACAGTGAAATGATTTGCAGTAAGAGTTTTACTGGATTAATAGAATTTGGCTGAAAGGAATCTGTCATAGCATCCATTTTTTCTCTGCTTAAGGCTAAGGCAGTGTTGCATGAGTCCTAAAAAATACAAAGTCTACCGTGTGTGTCTTGTGAGTAACGGGAACTTGGGTATATGGCTGATTAAGCAGTTAAACTATTGAGTAGACTGTGCATGGGCACAGAAATGACTATGAAAGGATTAACAGAAGTCTACACAAGCCACCTGTAGCACAAACCACCTATAGCAGAAGACGTGCAGACCAAGAAGCATCTCAATAGGAATGTGAAAGCACATAGCACAAATTAAACTCACGCTGTTTGCCAGTAACTGGAGCTTGGGAGTGTGTTTAGCATATGGCTAAACCAATGAGCTAAGTGGTATCTATATGATAGAGGCTGAGGGCATGAGCCAGTGCATGAGGAACTTCACAATTTTGTGTAAAATAGAGCCATAGTTTGGGTTCTTTGGATTCAGGCTACAAGACAGCTCACCTCAGCATTTCTCCAATTGTTAGGTTTTCTGGCATGGGGCCATGAATAAAAAAAAAGCCGTATATGAGAAATCCAGTGTTAAATTTTCTAACTGTGTAAGGTGAGTGGTATTTCCTTAGAGGAGGTTTGAGCAGACACAGCTCTAGAAGAATTAGCTGCGACCATTCGATGAGATCCTCTGGCCTGAAGTGCCTGAAGGTGACATGGGGACATGAGAGAACTGTTTGTTTCTGAGTTGTCCTGTGCTTGTGGGAGAGGCAAGCTTGGAAAGGAGCAGGGAGCAGGGAGGATTTTATTTTATCCATTATACGAT
>WEIT01032295.1:0-11259 GCA_013389985.1 Dryoscopus gambensis
TGTTCTCTCTCATCATTCAGGTTGCTGATGAAAATGATAGTCAAGTTTAATAATGTCATGTGGTTTAGGAAGACTTTCATGTGTGACAAGAAATAGTGTTGGAAACCAGAGAAGGTAACCAGAGCAGAGTGCAGTGAACTGTCTTGTGGAAAAAGATTTGTTAGGAGCCCTCACAGGAGAGATCAGGTGTTACTGTTGGAGTTACTGAATAGTAAATGAGTTTAAATAATCAGTATAGGAGTCACGTGAGCTGGGAAATGACATTCCAGCTTGCAGAGCTTGACAGAGACGTTGGCAAGGTACATGACTGCTGCTGTAAAATACTACTTTTGCTGTTTGGGCATCCATACATAGAATTAAAATTTAGAGAAGGAATCCAGTCTTTCCTATTCAGCCTTGTATTGATCCACTGTGGAAACTGGAGGGATAACCTAGGAATGTATTTCTGCCTTTCTTAGTGACATATGGTGCCACCTCCTGCTTCTTCTTAATTCTGAGTGCCACACTTCATATGGAATTGTATATTTTTCTACTTGAGTTCCTGTTCTCAGGAGGCTGTTGGCTCTTGAGGAAGGAATGGACAGTTCTTCCTGTAGACCCAACGTCTCTTTTTGCTGGAGTAGTACATAAGGCAAGAGCCCAACGGTTTTTATAGGTCTCAGTGGTTTTCTTTTTGGTTGTTCTTTTTTTTTCTCTTTTATGGACAGTAGATTTCCTTTACAATGTGGAAGTTATGAACATAAATTTAGCCAAAGTAATTGTTGGTCACTGGTAAGGGACAACAAAGTAGAGCTCTCATCAATCTGCCCAGATAAAGTAATGAGCTAAGCTGGAGAAGCCCAAGGTTGCCCTGATCAGAGCCAAGCTATAATAGACCCTGAAAAGCTAGAACTAGAGCACAACTGAGATAAAACATCAAATAAAAATGACTGTCAGTGTAAGATATAAATTCTGGTTTTTTGTTAGAGGAACATTAATGTAATAACAAAATTTCAGGGAAGAAACGTAAAACTGACTACAGTTCAGTAAAATCCAAGAGAGGTGACTTTTGCTCCTAAGCACCTGCCATCACAAGTTTTTCTTTTCAGGTATTTTGCTTATAAAAGTGGGGAGTTAAGAAGCTAATCAATTTGGAGGCGGGGGGAAAGGCACCACAGTGTTTGAATTTCCTCTTTTTTCTTTCCTTTTTAGGTGCACACTTATGTAAACACTACTGGAGTACAAGAGGAAAGAAAAAATCGATCAAGTGTGCACGTGCCACTGGAATCAAAGCTTTCAAACACTGAAACAACTAAAGTGAAAGAAGATCAGATGTGTACTGATGACAGAGATGCTCAGGTTCTCCTGGAGCCTGAAGGAGTGAAGTTTGTTTTAGGACCAACACCTGTTCAAAGGCAGTTAATGGAAAGAGAGAAACTGGAACAACTTGGGAGAGATCAAGTTAGTGGCAGCAGCACAAACAACACAGAATGGGACACTGGGTACGACAGTGATGAACGCAGAGAGACACCATCTGGTAATAAATTGGTGTATGAAAATATAAATAGGTTATCAATCCCTAGTGCCTCAGGGGTCAGGAGAGGTCGCTTGACATCAACCAGCACCTCAGACACCCAGAACATTAACAACTCTGCTCAGAGGAGAACTGCGCTGCTGAACTACGAGAACTTGCCATCCTTGCCTCCTGTTTGGGAAGCCCGCAAGCTGAGCAGAGATGAAGATGACAGTTTAGGACCAAAGACCCCGTCTCTGAATGGCTACCACAATAACTTAGATCTAATGCATAACTATGTCAATACAGAGAATGTAACAGTACCAGCAAGTGCTCATAAAGTAGAATTTACACGACGTCGGGACTGTACCCCAACAGTCTTTAACTTCGACATTAGGCGTCCAAGTTTAGAACACAGGCAGCTCAACTATATACAGGTTGACTTGGAAGGTGGCAGTGATTCTGACAACCCTCAGACTCCAAAAACCCCCACCACTCCACTTCCGCAAACTCCAACCAGGCGCAC
This sequence comes from Dryoscopus gambensis, assembly GCA_013389985.1. NCBI lineage: Eukaryota > Metazoa > Chordata > Aves > Passeriformes > Malaconotidae > Dryoscopus > Dryoscopus gambensis. Next base: position 2,019 of record WEIT01032295.1, read on the forward strand.
AGAGCTGTATGCTGTGATAGACATTGAAAGAACTGCTGCTATGTCAAGCTTGCAAAAAGCACTGCCCCGAGATGATGGTACTTCTAGGAAAACTAGACATAACAGTACTGACCTGCCTATGTGAGCCAGGGGAGCATTGAATCATTTGCACCTTTTGTGAAGTTTCTAAAATTGAAGATGCGAGTACTTTGCATTTCTTAACACTAACGCCTTTTATAGACTAATAGAACCTTTTCTGCATACTTCATGTACTTGTCTGACTAAAGGGAATTAATGTAGAACAAGTATTCATTTTAGGTAACACTATTTCCTTCTACAGTAGAAGTAATTCCTGCATAGCAGCATCACCACCTTTCACAGTGCCTCTTTAATTGATTAGAATCTGAGTGACATGCCAGTTTTGAATTTATAAATATTCTGGTCTGGTGCCTATACTCATTAATGGCATTTATAACACTTTTTAAAGCCTCTTGATATGTGCATTATTAGCAGGTAAACCTAATCTTTCAATATACATATCTAATGTTCATTCCTCGTTGGAAGTGGTTCCTCCAGAATGAAATGTGTGTAATGCGTTAATTCACTCAGTTTGACATACACAAGATATATTGGTTCATCTCAAGGAATAGAAACACCACACCTTTTTTGTCTGTGGGCAAGAAGGCTTCTAATTCCTGACAGTTTTCTTAACTTGTGTGATATTTGAGAGGTCACATTAATAGTTGTTTATCAGAGCTATAAACACATCAAAAACCAGCCTTAAGCTCCTTCCACTGGAATAGAATTCCAAGTGACATATCAAACTCCCTCTGAAATCTGACAAAATTTTAGTCTCATCAGAGTTTTAGGGTTTTTTGTGAAGGAATTCACAGGTGGGCTGTACGAATTAAGGCTCTCTTGTCATTTCTTAGTTCAGTGTGCCTTCCTTTCTTTGCGTTGGTGTGTTTCCTTTTTATTTGTTCTATAATGTCTTATTTTAAAAGTCAAAATTTTGTACATAGCTTTAATTGTTCAGGGTCTTCTATGTATTTGTCTTACTCTCTGCATTTGACAAAGAAAATCTCTTGAAGGTCAAATGGTTGTCTTTGTCCAGTGTTCTACTTTTTTATGCCTGACAGAAATATCCCAGCTCTCCAGCAGCATGCATTATTGCACAACTGGAAAGGTTTATTATGCAGTTATTGTCTTCCTCTAAAGCATCAAACACAGGTTACACGGGAGGCAGGGTACTGGACTTGACAGTTCTTTATAGAAAGTTGTACGTTCTAGCAATGTGCATCCATAGGTGATAGTATACTTTAATTTAGAAAGAAACATAGTAAATTATCTGAAGGTAGTATTCTCTATGAGCATACTTGTTTTCCCTTTGCAGTTGGTGAATTTGGTTCCAATGATGGCTGCTCCATGTAACAGGTACATCCAGGTAGAATGTTGTTTTTTGAATATGCCAGAGGCACCCTTAGAAGTTTTTGTTCTGTTTTGTTTATTAATACTCTGAATAATCTTAGAATTCTGGCACTATTGCAGGTGCACCTTGGTACTAACAGCAGAAGAGATTGCTCTTGAGCCTGTGATTGCAAAGGAACTGACTCTTGTGTGAACTGGCATGATGTAAAATAACCCTTGAACTGTGAGGAAAACCATGCAAGAAAAGCCATTTGGAGATCTGAAAAAGCATTAAGGGTCTCCATGCAATATTTGAATTGAAGTTTTATAAAAGCCAAACTACAATTATTTTCCGTCTTTTGAATTGGTGTGTATTTCTGTTCCTCCAACTTTTTTCTTTGGTCTTCTCTCATTTAGTAGTGGCAGCAGTAGTAGCACCTGAAATACAATGTCTTGCCATACCATTAGGTGATATCAGGCAGCCTTTTCACTCTGGCTTTCATTATTCTTTACAGACTGTATGGTACTGAAATACCAGATGGACAAAGAACATAATTTGTAGAAGTAAAAGATGAGAGTCATTGAGACCATTGTGAGGAACTTAAAAGGGATTTTTTAAAAACCCCCTTATTAATGATTTCATGGTCAGCCTCTACATACTCGTGTGATAGACTCGCTGACTTGTGGGAAGCCCTTGGTACTCAAGAAGGTAAAGACTACCTAGATCTAGGCATTTTAAAGGTCTGAAATCTCTACCTGACAGGAGGTCGTAGCCAGGTGGGGGGTAGTTTCTCCTCCCGGTCAACCAGTGACAGGAAAAGAGGACATAGGCTTGAGGCAGATGTTAGCAAGAAATTGCATTGGAATGGGCTGCCCAGGGAGGTGGTGGAGTCACTGTCCCTGGAGGTGTTAAAGAAAGGCTGGACGTGGCAGTTGGTGCCATGGTCTGGTTGACAAGGTGGTGCTCAGTCACAGGTTGAACTCAATGATCTCAGAGGTCTTTTCCAAGCCTACTGATTCTGTAAGTGCTCCCTCAGATCTCTGCCATTGCCTCGCCTTATGCTGTGGACCTCCTGGCCTGTACTGAAGAGAAATTACCATGTATTGCAAAATACTTACTGGGTTAATAATATTGGTGTGATTCTTGTTCTCAGCATATAGCTCACTTAAATTTGTGAGCTGAACTACTGCTTCAGCATGTGTTTTGAGGCAAATGTGTTTGATCTAGCTAGCTGCTTAGAAATACATGGTCCTCATATGTATAGTTGGGACTAATTAACTGGACCCTTAAAACACAGCTGTGAGGCAGGGAAGTAATAATATTCTTAACCGCTAAATAGGGAAGCAGAGGCTTTGGGTAGATCCTAAGTGACCTGCTGAAATTTCAACAACCAGCCATATCCCCCCTTAGTTCCAGTGCACTGTCCTATGCATTTATTCTGAATAGTCTCAGATAAAAAGAATGGTCGGAGCAATTTTTTTACGTTGTTGCAAGTTTCACAGTGTTCTTAGTTCTGGTCCCCAGAATTGAGAACATACTGAAATTTCAACTGTCTGTAGCCTTAATTATATTAACAAGTCTGAGGACATATTTTCCAGGACTACTTTTTTAACCTGTTAGGTTTTACAGGTGGGATAATGCTTTCTCATTTTGTGTAGGCTGCAAACGTACTGGGTAGTCCCTGTCACCCACACGACTCATCTTTAGCATTCCTTATTTTCTGCCCCTTGAAGTAGATGCAGTTGCAATGCACTTTACCCTTTGAGACTTGGTAAATATTTTTTCAATTCAGTCTCTTTGAAAGGCTGTGATGTTAGATTTAGTGTCTGTAATCTAGGATTCAGTTTTCAGCTGAAACCTCTCCATGGTATTTAGATCGTATTTATTTTGGGCCCAGAGGTGTATAGACTGAGAAACTAGAAATACGTAACCCTTTTCTTTAGTAAATGTGGCATGTTAAGTTTACATAAACTAGGTCCTGTAAAAATGGTAGCATCTCCATCAATTCTACTTTTCATCCTAACGTACAGTCAGTTGCTGCCCTTCAATTACATTTGACAGGGGGAAACCTTTAGCTGTAGGTATTCCTTTAGTGCAATGATTTGGGAAAGACATACATTACTGTATTTTTTAAACAAGGAAACTGAGTTGTTAACACAAAAAAGTGACCAAAAGTACATAGTAAAGATTGTGCTAGAAATACAAGGAGTGAGAATTTATTCCATTGTTATATCAGGAAAATAATCTTTTCCTCAAAATTATATCAGAAGGAGGACCAGTGGTTTTAATTTTTAAGGTGTTTTTTGCTGACTTCCTAAAACAATATTGAAAAAGACCATTCTGAAAACCTTGATACTCAGAACATCTTTTGTTTCCCCCAATAAGTATGTTTTGCATGTGACAGGTTGAGTCTGATGGTGTGCATTGAAGCACTATTCCTATTTGGATATTTTTGTGTGTTTGCACCTCTGACTAGGGCTTGGGTGTAAAAAGGATCACGGAAGTGTGTAAACTGTACAAAGTCCAAACCAGTGTCAAAACAGGGCTGCTTTTTGTAGGTGGCAGACCAGCAGCTGATTTTGCTGGTTTCATAACACTGTGTATTGGCTCAAAATCTGACTGTTCTTGATTTTGTTTTATATTTAACCACTTCTCAATGAGAGAGATTCAGGAGAGAGCAGATTGTTCTTCTTTGTCAGTGAAGTAAAAATGGAAAATCTGATTAATGTCAGTTGCTATTTTGAGCATATAATGATGTATCTGATTGGACGTCTGTTTCTAAGCAGTATTCCTCGCTTCATGTAAGGTGAGATCAATGGTGAAATTCCATTTCTGCACTGTACTAATTTATTTAATGGCTGCAAATAAGATGAAACTAATGGAGTAGGAACTAGTAGTGGACTTAAATCTGAAATTCTCCTATTTCCCCTAAAAGAGTTTGGTCCTTCATTGTGATAGATAGAGTTAGGTATTTTTGGAATTTAATGCTATGATCTTTCCCATCTCTTCCTTGAGGTAGCAATTCAGGCATTTATATTTGACAGTATTTACTTAATATAAACCTAAGTTCATTTATTATATCATTATTTTTAATTCATATACACTCCAAGAAAAAAAAATCCAGAAGAAATTCCATCACAAAAGACTGCGTTAAGATGGAGTCAGGTTTGCTGGTGTCCTTCTTACAGAGCAAATGAAAAAGGAAGTCATATGGAGGTTCTTTCACGATCTTTAGGAATTACTTCCTCTTTTGGACAAAGATAAGTGAATCAGAATGAAAGAAAAGACCAGCTTAGCATCTGCAACTCTGACCATGTATATGTTATTTCTTGTGCTGTGCGGTAAGGTATGTGACTAAGTCTGTCAGATGTCTTACGAGGATATTTTCCTAACACTTTGTTTACTCCAGATTAACGCAGTATTTTGTTTGGAAGTATGTAGGTGTACAGATAGAAATAGAATATGAGAAATCAGGTCCATAAAACAAGTGTTGGACATTTCTATATTTTTATAAGTTATGAAGGGCATTTTTGAAATTTTTCTCACAGTTTTAGTAATTATTTAGTGGGGTAATATACATATATTGTGACAATGTTTTCCACTATATCCATTACTTTGGTGTAATTCTATTTTATGTAGCAAATATGTATATATACAAAGGAAATAATGTAAAAACTATGATTAAAAAAATAGGCTCAAGCCCTTCAGCACAGGGACCGCCTTCCTGTATGTGTGCAAAGTACTAAATGCCATGAGGTCCCAGCCAGAGTTCCCGTCTGAGACCTGTAGTGACTGAATTGCCAAGTGAGGAGCGTGGGGGAAGCAGCTCCTCTGCTTTCCATGAGAAGCCTTAGTATAAAAGGTGCCATGAGGCTCACCCTGGCAGTCCCAGTGCTGGGGCTGTGCTGCGTACGGCTGCTCCCAGCACCACCTGCCGAGCGACCCAGAGAGCCCAGAGTCCAGGTATCCTTTGCTCCGGTCCTTCCCTTTGGAAGGAAGTCTGACAAGGAGCTTTGATGTCATCAGGAAATCTTCCTTGTTAGCAGGGTGACCCTTTCAGAGCTTGTTCGATCCACATGCAGTGTCTTTTGAAGCCAAACAAATGATTCATGTTGACTTCAAGGGCCAATGGATGGGCTCCTGCAAGATCAAGTTCTGCTGATATGACAGCTCTGTTACACCTGAGGGGCTGGTTGGTCAAGTTCTTCAGGAATGGTCTAAAAAGATGTAAAAATACAAATATATTTAATTACATGTACTGAAAAATCCTATTTGTTGTGGTCAGAGTTCAGATAATTATGGGAATTTTTATTTCTTAGTCATACTTGCATATATATTGCTTTAACTATTGTGTATGAAAGAGGAAGTGATTCTAAAATGTGTGAAAGATCAGGATTACACCTGTTTTTTAATGGTCATGTTATTTAGGAATGGATGTCAGGGAATTTAACTCCATAATAATGCAGTTTTTTTGCATTGGAATATGTGTGTATATCATACACCCACATTTTATATATAATGTATTATATATTTGGTACTAACTTTGTATATGAAATTTTGCCAAATCGCGAACACAGATGTTCTCACTTGTAAGACTTTGGTACTTAATAGCTGAATGTCCAAGAAGTACTCTGGTATGAGAGGAAAGAGCGTTGTACGGTGTCCCACAGTCCAGATGGCTCGACCAGCAGGCACTTTGCCTTTCCCACGTCTCGCTTCATCGCAGCATCACTTTGGTCTCCTGGAAAGCAGTCTGTGTCCCCGCAAGCCGCAGGCCAGCCGCGCGCCGCGCCAGCGTCAAAGCTGGCTGCTAGTAGTCATACAGTAGTCACCAGTGTGCCACAAATGCATTTATTAAATGCAGAAATAGACGTTTCTACAAAGGCCAAAATCTTACGTTGTATGTTCCTTTCTTGTCATTACATTGTATCATATTGTAAGATTATTGTACGTCCTAATTTGCATTATAAAATGTTTTTCCTACTTAAAGGCATAAATATAGCAACTTTGTATAAAGGTAGCTTTCTAGATTTTTATTTCTTTTATATAAAAAAGTCTAAACAGTGGGAGTACCATTGCCAAATTGCTTATAAAATTTCAAGTAATTTTCCCTGCTCAGTGAATTTGTTTTTACAAACATTCCATATTTCTTATACTATGCAGAAAGAGTGTATTTTTATGCCATTCCACATTAATCTTAAAAAAATAATTTCACTTCCTTTAAGCTGTCATTATTGAGAAAGCTTACCAAATGTGCATTTTTAAAAAAATGTGTTATGTATTATGACAACATTTTTTCCCTTACCAGTGCCAACTTCATTTGGAAAAAAAAATTGTAGCATGGCAATAAACTATTGATTTTACATTAAAAATTGTCTGTGGGTTACTTCAGTAGTTTGCAATGTTAGTGTCACTGTGTTGTGTTTTGTTTGTATAATCTTTTTGCTTTCCTTTAAATCATTGCTTCAGGTACCTCTCCCTGCCTCTGTATTCCACTCGTTACTCAGTAGTAAAAAAAACCCCAAAACTGATCACAGTGATCTGAGGTCCGTCAATTTGTCTCCAAGATTTTGTTTCATTTCTGCTGTTTTCCTGTCACATCTTTGTCATGCACGGAGATTGAGATTTTTTTAAAATGAGATTTTTAAGATGAGGCACTTTTTTCCTTCACATACAGTGCAACTTGAGAAATTGCCCTTGGCACAAGAGGTGAGGGCACTGCACAGCTGAGAGAGGCAGGAGCCCAGAACCAGCACTGCTGCTGTGTTCTTCCTATTCTGGTGTCACTACTTTTACACATTAAAAACTATAGCCTAGCAGTGGCCAAAAGCCCCTTAAACCAAATGGACTAATTTGCTGTAGTTTTTCTGTGAGCATTGGATCTTTCAAAGGTGATAACTTGGATAAGTCTGAGGCACTTTAAATTTTTCTCCCAACTCACCACAGTAGCAGCAAATGCGAATTAAAATGAATTATTACTTCAAATCCTTATGAGCGCTGTGATTCTGAGAGAAGCTGTTTACATTGTTTTAGTTGGATTATTTGCCCTAGCCAAAACTTAAATAGTTTTCTGCATAAATATGAGGAAAACTAAAGATATTTCAATTAAATTAGTAGTCTAGTATTCAGAACAGGATTGTGGAAGGAATTGTATCTAACTCTGTGAAGAAAATAGAACAAAAAGCCTAACATACTCAAGAACTAGTACTAACTGGATATTGACAGACTTAAAATTAGCAACACAGATGAGAGCTGGCAGAGTTTTAGTGATGTTCTTTTTTGCTGTCTCCACTGGGATGGATTTCTGTCTTTGGCCAGTTTGAATCTAGAACAAACTATTTTGCATATATCCCAAGAATTTAGTATCTGGCAGCAAGAAGAGGGATACCAGCCAGAATTCATTCTTGAGGGAGTCATACAAAATAATACAGGTTGGTTTTGTTTGTTGTTTGTTTTATATGACCGGGTAATGGGCTTTTTGTGTAGAGGAAAAGCAGTGACAAAGCAAGGTTTAGGTGTTGTTTCACACTGGCAGAGCTGCCAGGGGAATAGTTAACAATTTTTCTGTCTTGAAATGTGGAGTGTGTTGAGTGGTTTGTGCTGGGGATCTCCTGTTCACTGCTTTTAACTGGAGATGTGGTCTAAGAGCAGCCATCTGCAATGGTCTGTCAAGCGCACTGGAGGCCAGAAGCTTTTGACCTGTCTGAGAATTGACCCCCAGGAATATCACAGAACCGCAGAATCATAAAATAGTTTTGAGTTGGAAGGGACCTTAAAAATCATCTAGCTCCAACCCCCCTGCCATGGGCAGGGACACCTTCCACTAGACCAGGTTGCTCAGAACCCCATCCAACCTGGCCTTGGACACTGCCAGGAATGGGGCACCCACGTGTGAGAAACAGCTACTATAGCATTTGCTTTTGTGGGTAGTGAAACGTAAGAAGTACTATGCATTAGAATATGTTAGGAAATATTATGTGCATGTTAAGAATAACTTTGCTATGCAGATATTTACTAGTTAACTTCGTAACTGGGGTCGAAGTTACAAGATGCTTATATAGCTTGAGTTATACCCATATAATCTGAATCATAGCTCTCTATACCTATATAATTTGAATCATAACTTTCTATACAATGTAATAGCTAATATATGGTTAACTAATCGCTTAAGGCTTAAATAAATGGAAACTCGCCAGGTGAATGATCTCAAAAATAGACAAGTATAGCTAGATAAAGGAAGCAGCAGGATGTAGTAATGAGAAGTTGGCAACAAGGAAGCCGATTAGCCACCAAGTGAAGAATTTAAACCGGTCAGATACAGAGAGACCTAGGAACACCATAACTACGCATGCTCCAAAGACCAAGTTGGAAAGTTCAGATGCGAGGTAGCCCTCGAGCCTTCATCGGAGACCGCCGAAGGCCCACACGATCATAATAGGCATGCTCTAACAGGCGGATCGGGGGAGGAACCATGTTAATCCCTCCTAAAAAAAAAAAAAGTAAATTAGTTCACAGAAAAACTATGCATATGCATTGTGGTTTATTAATATGCGTAATGTTAAAGCATATAAATGGGAAGTTTGTGCTTCTGGCTATGAGCGATGCACCCAGCGCTGTCCGTTTGCTTTAAGTGACCTTTGTCCCCTATTGTCCCCTATTAAATTTATTCTGTCCCAGAAAGAAGAGTGGGCTTCGTTTCTCACACACGCTTTCTCGGGGCAAGCTGTTCCCGTGCCTCTGCACCCCCCGTAAGGAATGTCTTCCTAACAGGTCTCCAGGCCACGGAACCCGCGCCGGGGCCGCGCAGCCGCTGAGGGCGCCCGGCGCGCCGGCCGGACTGCGGCTCCCAGAACG
>WEIT01032295.1:14696-63559 GCA_013389985.1 Dryoscopus gambensis
CATCTTAAGGAATGATCTATCAGCTTGCCAAGTTCCCTCAGAAAAATGAAGATAGTTATTTTTCAACTATGCTTTAAGTTGCATTCATAAACAAATGTGTTTTCTAGTTAGCGTATCTACTGTTGGGGGGGAAATAATTATTGATTTCATTTGAATAGGAGGCAGAATTACTGATTGCAAGGAAGATTCATCCTCAGACCATCATTGCAGGCTGGAGAGCAGCCACAAAGGCTTCAAGAGAGGCACTTTTGAAAGCAGCTGTGGATCATGGGTTAGTGATGTCCATTTGCTCTTCACAAAAAACTGCTCAAGATCAAAACATCAGTGCAAATTACAGTCCATTGGTAAATTCTTCACTCTTACTAAGTAATGTGAAGGCTGAGTTAATGATTTTTAACAGTTGGAAAAAAAATGGAATTTTTTTCAAGTGAATTACAGAAATGTTATGGTACTCAGAATTACTTAGGATGTGCAGAAATGAAATACAAGCAGTAATTTGCTCCTTGGAACAAAAATTGGAGGTGTTATTTCAGATTTCACACTCACATTTTAAATGTAACTATTTCCCTTGCCCAGCACTTTGAAAGCACAAACTTTCTAAAGCTGAATGCGAAAATTCTCGTAACAAAACTTGTATTTCAAATAGAAGGTTGTGTTCTGGGACAGCGGAGGGATTCTGTGCAGCATTCCTCAAAACAGAATGTGTACATACAGACCCAGGCTAGAAGAAGTGGGCAAGGACTCCTGGTGGTAGCTAGTGGTAGGGCTTTCAGACCTTCCACTTTAACTGAACTGTCTTTATTGTAGTAATGATGAAGTGAAGTTCCGTGAAGACTTGATGAACATTGCTGGAACAACTCTTTCATCAAAATTACTTACTCACCATAAGGATCACTTTGTCAAGCTAGCTGTAGAAGCTGTTCTTCGGTTGAAAGGTTCTGGTAATTTGGAGGCTATCCATGTCATCAAGAAACTTGGTGGAAGTTTGGCTGATTCCTACTTAGATGAAGGTAAGTCTTTGAGTGTTGACCGTACGTGAACTTGAGAAATAAAGCTGCTAAAAGTTACACATCTATGTAAATTTGTTAGAGGAAACACTACTATATTATTATTAAATTGAATACTAAAGATGAGGGGATTTTTTTAATAATTATGAAGTGTACTCCTTTTTTTAATTTGAAGTTTTACAAGACCTTTCTGTTACTGTAGGCTTTTTACTTGACAAGAAGATTGGTGTAAATCAGCCAAAAAGAATTGAAAATGCAAAGATTCTTATTGCAAATACCGGTATGGATACAGACAAGATTAAGGTATGTGACAGAACTACTGTTGAGAAACGGTATTTTTGTAAATGGAATTTTGAGAGTGATCTCTCTTTTCTTTCATTTAGATTTTTGGCTCTCGTGTTAGAGTGGACTCCACAGCAAAAGTGGCAGAAATAGAACAGGCAGAAAAGGAAAAAATGAAGGAGAAAGTGGATCGTATTCTTAAACACGGAATTAATTGCTTTATTAACAGGTATATATTTCTTGGGAAAAGGGGAGAGTTCTATTACTTGCTGTGTTGTTCTAGTTCACTCTGCTGGAATAGGCAGTTAAGTGATCACTCAGGATCAAAGGACTTAGAACTTAAAGCATATGGCTGCCTGTGCTTAGTGTGATAGTGTTTCTTCAGAGGAAGGGTATTTCAAAAAGCATCACAGTTTGAATTGTTTTTTTTTCTTGGCTTTCTGTGTTTTCCTGTCGCTGCGTTTGCTTCTGTGTTGTGTAACATTCTGTGTGTGGCAGGTGCCTCATACACTGACTGCCTTAGTAGCTTTCAGAAATCTGTCCTGTGTGCATGTTACTGAGAATCTGGTGTCTTTTGTTACTCTGTTATTTTCAAAGGCTTGTTCTGTGTGTGACGGGGAGATGTGTTTTAATTTCAGACAGCTGATCTACAACTACCCTGAGCAGCTCTTTGGAGCTGCTGGTGTCATGGCTATTGAGCATGCAGACTTTGCTGGTGTAGAACGTCTGGCTCTTGTCACAGGTGCGTAGAGTATCTTGCTGTATCAAACTTGGAGGGACACATTATTTGTTTGATCATTAATAAACATTAAACTTACTTAAACATGCTTCTTTTTCTCCAGCATCTTTGAATAAAGGATCATAATGGAAAACATGGGATATAATTTAGCAAGTTAGTGCCAGTTAGTAATTTTCTTTCATATTTTAAAAATATTTTTAGTTAAGTTCCTGCTTGATAAGATTTTGAAATGTTTTCTAAGGAGAAGATGGACCTTAGCCATAGGAACTCCACGAGTTAATACCAATAGTTCTTGATTCTGTGATAATAACACTACATGGCTGTTGTTCGATGGTTGCTGTAATGATAGACAAGACTAAAGAGTCATCCTTTGTTAAAAATGTGGGCTTGAGTTGTTGACTTGAGGTGGACTTCAAATGACACGAACAACCTGGATATTCTGAGTAGTGGTCAGCATAAATGTGATTCTAGTAACTAATGAAAATGAAACCTGTGAAATGCTACAGATAATTCTCGTTCTGAAGTTAGAGATAGTTAGCTGGAACATCATAGTTGATGCTGAAAGTGATCAGGAGGATGAATTTGCTTTGCAGGAGAAAGGAAAAGACACTGACTTGTTTATCTTAGCAAAACTGAAGTAGCAATTGTGTGTAACTGTCAGTAGGCACATTGACACAGGCAAATGCTTGATTGAGAGGAACATTGCTTCCATTCTAAATTCAAAGCAAACTTTCTAGGCAGAGCAAATGGGCCTTATCAGGCTGCACTGGCTTGAATAGTATAGCTGAAAAAAGGACAAGGTTTTAAAATGCATAAACTCTCTGCTACATCCCTTGGTTTTCCTTGGAGTGCTACAACTACACAGTGCTGCGAGCTACTGTGGAGTAACTGAGCATGCAGTGGAAATGCAAAGAGTTTTCTAATAGGAAGAGGAAAGAACTTGAGCAATGTTCTGTTCAAAGACATTTTGGTCTTTGTAACACCTATTTTGTATACAATGTGACAGTTTACAAATTGTGCCCAGTATTGCTGCTGCAGCATGGAATGAGACTTGCGGTGCAGGAGAATGGTGGCTACTGGTTCTCAGCCATCATCAGGCAGGCAAAGTGAATACTGTCACAAGCTCAAGTTTTAAATGATAAGAGACTTCATTTAGCAGTTTATAAATACTTAATTACTAAATACTGTGAAAACTTGAGACATACTGACACTTTAAGGCTAACAAAGATTAAAGTTTATTCTGTTATCAGACACAACTCGAAAGCATTGTAGTCTTTGTGATGTGAAACAAAACATAGGTGTTTTAAGGATTTATCAACACTGGTTAGTTTCTGGTGCCATATGCTGACATGAGAAAATCTTGGCTTTTGAGTATTGTTAATTTAAATTTATTTTGGGGGAAATTACGAAGATGATTTTTTTCACATCCCTTCCCCATCCCTCCTTGGTTAGACCTTGCCTGGAAGGATGCTTTTGTAGTGAGCTGTGATTTCTTTGTGATCTTACACTTGTAGGTGGTGAAATTGCATCGACCTTTGATCACCCTGAGCTAGTAAAACTAGGAAGCTGCAAGCTTATTGAAGAAGTCATGATTGGAGAAGATAAACTCATTCATTTCTCTGGAGTAGCAATGGGTAAGTGTTTTGTCACTAATGGTGTGTAGTAACATTTGTGATAACCCTCTGCTAATGCTGTTCAGTTTCCAGCGAGGCATAGGAAGTTTGTAATGAAAGCCTTGCTTTTCAGTAAAAGTCCTGCACAGTGTCATGGTTGAAACTCTGTATGTTTCGTGTTACATAAATGAATATATAATCATTTTTAAGGATGGGAACCAAGATTTCTGCTTTGGGAGATTAAATTGACAAAAAAAGCTTGAGAGCTTGTTTTAGTAAATAGTAATACTCTCTAAGTTTTTGAGGAGTTTTGAGGTGATACTAATTTTCTGTTAAATTAACTAAGGTGTTGTGGAACCAAAGCAATAGCCCTGTGTACATAATTTCATTCTATCTTTGAAATGTCATCATGCTCTCTTTTGCTCCCAAAATTAAGTAATACAAAACTTGACTGCAGTGATAGCAAAACTATTTTAAATGCTTTGTGATAGCCCGTTTTTGTGTCCTGGTTTCTCTTTTCAATCCTTTTGTATTTGTGCTTTCTAGGTGAAGCTTGCACCATAGTTTTGCGTGGAGCCACACAGCAGATTCTGGATGAAGCAGAGAGGTCTTTGCACGATGCTCTCTGTGTCCTGGCCCAGACTGTGAAGGACACAAGAACTGTGTATGGTGGAGGTGAATATCAGATTCTTTGTACATGACACACATTTCGCATTACTGTACATCAGATACATAACATCTGTGTGTCTTCAATGCATAGGTTGTTCAGAGATGCTGATGGCTAATGCTGTTGCAGAACTTGCTGTCAGAACACCTGGCAAAGAGTCTGTTGCAATGGAATCCTTTGCTAAGGCTTTACGAATGGTAGGGTTATTTAATCAGATTGCTGGATTAAGAGACAAAACTTCTTGAAGTTTACTGACTTGTGACATCAGATAGTTGCTTCACTTTAAAAGTTTTGGTTGTCCAAAGTAAAAAAGTGAAGTTTAGCAGCACATCTTGGATAAACATAGGGGGAAATTGGTTTTTTGTCTTAGGAAAAAAGTACTGGTGTTTTAATAATTCTGCATGTTACAGAATTGTGACTGTTCATATGTTAGCCTTCCTCTGATTGGTTCTTGCTCACCTTACCTGCTAGTTAAAAGTGCTGCAGAAATAGTACATAAAAATCTCATCTTACGTAGTTGACAACTGACTTAGAAAAGAGCAGCCCTTCTGTTCCATTGATGCTCTAGTGCTGTTTGGGTGTATTCATACTCTAGTACTGCCTGCAAGTTTCTAGTCTTGCGCTGGCGATTGCATCTTAGTAGGAAATCAGAGCATCACAAGAAACATTAGTAGAATTGTGTTAACAGGCTGTCAATTTGAGAAAAAATTTACTTTCTGCAGTTTAAATTAGGGAAAACCTTTCTCCCAAGAAAATGAATTTCAAGAGCATAGTAACACTTGGCATTACCTCTTCAGTCAGCGCATGCAAGTTTGCACTGCTGTGGAAACAGTGAACAGTGGTTAATGTGCTTGCCAGCAGGCTTGTGCTTTTTAAATGAAACCATTTCTCCAGTTGTAGTCTGAAATTATAAAAGATAAGCTTCTTTTTTTTCTTCTGTCCATGTAAAATGAACTGAGAAATCTGCTAACATGCTTCTGTCCTCTTAGATACTTTTTTACAACAGGGTCTTGAAATTCTTGGAAAGGTAGTTTGGGTTTTTTACTTTTTTCATACCTTCTGTCACAGTAACAGATCATCTGCCATGTTTCTGAGGCATCTTTTTGAAATTCAGTCGTAAACTTGTAACATCAAAGTATGTTTCATGTTTACTAGGGATCAGTCCCTGTGTTAGTTAAAAACAACCTGTGTTTATCCCCTTAGATCCCAACAATAATAGCTGATAATGCTGGCTATGACAGTGCCGATTTGGTTGCTCAGCTCAGAGCTGCTCACAGTGAAGGGAAGACTACTTACGGACTGGGTAAGGGGCTCAGTTTCACTTCTGTGTTTGAATTACTGTTTGGCAGGTCCATTAGGCTCATTAAAGTTGTTCACATCTGTCTGTCACGTATATTCGGCTGGGAGAACTGAGTATGTTGATTTGTTTGCTTTGCATAGAACTTGAGCGTACAGCACTGTGTTCCTTTTCTCTTCAACCAGGCTTTTGGCAGTAGAGTGAAAACCTTTGTTTTTGAAGTGGATGGTTTCCACCTCTAAAAACCACTTTCCTTACACTGAATCTAGTTATAGGAAGCTTAAAAAGAAAAACATTGTTTTACAACCAGCAACCAGCTAAAAACCCAGCAGAACCAAACACATCCTTCCCGTTGCCCCTTTCTTCCCCACCCCCACAAAACAACCAAACAACAACCACAGAGTTGTGGAGAAGAACCTTGAAGTTAACGTATCTAAGGGAATAGGGCGAAGAGTCCTGTTGGGATCTCGTCTCCTCATCACAGTGTATAAAATTTTTATCGTTAATTGTTTGTATGTAATTGCAACATTAGGCTTAAATCGGGAGTCTTGAGGTAAAAGACTTTATTTAATACTTCCCTTACTATCAGAGTAGTTCATTTAAGCATGTAAGTTACTGTGCTCTCAGCTTCTTGTAATTTCCTTCAAAAAATGCCAGGTTTAAAAAACAAAACCAAAAAACCACCTCTTAATGTATTTCTTCTTCCAGATATGAAAGAGGGTGTCATTGGAGACATGTCAGTTTTGGGAGTAACAGAAAGTTTCCAGGTCAAGAGACAAGTTTTGCTGAGTGCAGCTGAAGCAGCAGAAATGATTCTTCGTGTAGATGACATCATTAAAGCAGCACCAAGGTATGATCAGAGTAGCTGCATGGTCACTAACAGTGGTGTAAAGTAAACCTCCTTCTGTGGAAGAGTAATAGTGCAGACAAGACTTCTTCTAAAAATACTTGACTTGAAATGGAGCCTGACATCTGACATGCTGATGTTGATATTAAATAATTTTATTGCATTAGCAGTATCGTCAGGCCTTTAGAGCCATCAGCGAACTTAAATTGCTGTGCCTGAGTAATGCCTAGTTAATCTTAGGTCACCAGCTACGTGTGCTGTATGTAGCACTGAAACATCTGCACAAGTGCCTGACCACAATGTAAGGCATCATGCTTTCTTTTTTCTTTTGTCAAGAACTGTAGTGAAATGTCCAGCTGCTTCTGAGATAGAATCTGGTGCTAAAACAAACACGTTTGTTAAAAGGTTTGGGAAGAATTGCTGCTGTTAGGCAGGTTGTCCCACGGGTGCCTGCTACCCCAGGTAGTTTTCACGGCTTTTTGAATAGCAGGATTTTTTTACCGTGGTCGTGGGTGGTGTGTTAGCTTTGAGGTGGCACTGCTTTTTGTGCTGTGAGATAAAGATGTCACTGAATGCAAAATACCAACTAAAGATTAAAAATAAGGGTGTGTGGGGAGGGGCTGGTGGACATCGGAGTGGTGGGAATTTTCTGATTTTTCTTTTTCTCCCCAGAAAACGTGTACCAGACCATCGCCCCTGTTAAATTTTCTTCAGTTCCTGAGGATGTGTGGACCAGATCTCACCTAGTAGTTTTTTTAATGGTCTAGTTTTTGTGAGGTTATGGAACAGAAGCTTGAGACAAACATCTCCATCAGTGGCACTGTCTTCAGTTGGTTTTTACTTACTGGAGCTTTTATGTGTTGTGGGGAAGAATTCACTTTCAGGGGTGTATAAACCAGGGGTCTTATACAACCCTATTCATTCTGTTCCTTCCAGGTTCCACTTAAAATACACAGAAATAAAAAAATAAAAAATTCAAATTCCTCAAAGTTGTATTTCTTTCTGTAGAACCAGGAAGGGCAGATCCATTAGGACCGCTGTGGTGCCCATCCTCAGGCCTCGGATGCTTCAGGGAGTGACTAAGCTCTCGTGGCTCACTGGTTCATGGTGGCCTGCTGTGTTAGTGTAAGTGCCTGCACAGGTTTTGAGTTGGGGTCTTAGAAACAGGCTCTGAAGTTAGATGGTGTCTTTTTCTAGTGATACTGGAGTATTACTCTTTTTTTTTTCTTTTTCTTTTTTTTAAATGATGGAAGAGAGAGAGCAGAAGAGGAACCTCAGTCAATGACCAGAACTACAACTAAGCGATCTTACAGCTTTTTACACCACAAATTTTACATTCTGCTGCAGGGAGCTGAGAGGAACATGCAGTTTGGCAGAGATAGCAACATTCTGAACCAAACAGTCTGAGTGTTGATCCATAAAGTACTGGGCTGACTTTACAAACACTTAGAATAGAGGGCACTTAGCAGAAAACATGCCAGGCTCCGTAACATTCACTTCCTGCCCTCTCTGCCCCACCCCTTTCATGTCAGTTGTAGCCTGTCTTTATATTCACTTTCCCATTCTAGTAGTTGCTGCAAAGGCAACGTTTCTTAACGGGACTGGTTTCTTTGTGCTCAGGTTATAAGGAAGCCTGTGATGCCTGCAGAAGTCTGCATGCAGCTCTGTGATGGCTGTAAGCACAGACAAGCAGCGACCCTGTCTGTGTGGGGGCCCAGAACGGTGCCTACCAGGCCTCGTGACCTTTCTGGCCCTTGCAAGTATGGTACAGCACCTGGCAAACGCCAGGGCAAGTCTGCCAAAGCTGGATTAAATTGAAATAAGCAAGTATGTGTCCAAACATTTTTCTCCCTTAGATTTCTTAAAATGAAGGGAATCTGCTTAGAGAATCCTCCCCTTAACTCTCGACAGAGACTCTTTGGCTCTCCAGAAGTGACAGGACTGTGTGGAAAGAGCTGAGCGAAACACAAACCACTGATAGGCCAATGAAAAGTACACTCTTCCCCATCCCCTCAGATAAATACAGTACCAGCTCAGTTGTGTGGGATATAAAACATTGACCTTGGGTATTAAAAAAGCCCCAAACTCATGTCCTGCTTTTGTTTTTGTAGGAAGAAATTGCTGGAACAAGACAAGATAAAGAATTTGCTGTTAATTGCAAAGAAGGATGGTTTAAATTGGCAAGATGCTAGTATACTTTAATTTGACTAGTAGCACCCTACATGGGTGCCAGCCAGATCCAGATTTGGACTTCATGTAACAAGACAACAAGTGCTAGCAGAGTCTATATATTTCCAGATAATTTTTCAAGCATGTAGATGACATTAGGCAGTCACAAACTGGCATGAAATCAAACCTTTTCTGGGAAGTCAACTGCCGCTTCTGCAGGCCGCACTGCTGAGACAGTTCTACTGGAAGAGTGTGCCACTGAGGGCTCTCCACCCTTGTTAAAAAAGCAGTCTTTCACCTAATTCAACCATGCTATGGAGTTTAAAGTTTAAAACGTCACTTTGAGCCAGATTTCTATTACTCAATTAAAGCAAAGCTTAAAAAAAGTGCATTTTTAAGGGGATCTGAGCTGGTCCAAGTTGCAAGCTCGAGAAATAGCCAGCTGAGAGCAGCTGAGTCAAGTTTGCCTCACCTTCAGATTATGTGCAAGCCGATAGTGACAGGCTCACAGCCCTGGATTTTATTCATGCAAGTTTACCTTTGCAGCTCTTGTGGCTTTTCCTTTTTTAGTCAGGCTTTGATTTTCTTCATTGCTCCTGCATGAAAACTTGTCCTGTACAGCTGCCCTTAGAGGCAGTGTTGCCAGTAACAAAACCCATCAGTAAAGCCTGCAGCTTTCCTCACCATCATTTGAAATGCTGCTCAGCAGTAAGGAAACAGTTGTCACAAAATTTTGCAGGAAGAAGGCAGCAGTGTAAGAGGAGAGCCCCCTGTACATACGTGCTGTTTCCTTAAAAATGCAGCCAGGGCTCTGCTACCACTTCCCAAGCGGCAGACAGGGAAACCTTCAAGGTGTTGCTGCATTTCAGATCAGTAATTTGAGAGAAATGCTGTGGGTTGCTTTAGAGCTGTGGGTCTCAGCAGTGGTCATCTTGAACAGTAGCTTCCAGCTGAGCTGGGACACCTCAGCAAGGTGGGAGGGAGAAGAGTGAACCCGCAGGAGGAGCAAGCAATTCCATATGTGCTCCATGCAATCCACCCATGAAAAACATCTAAACTGAGTCTTCATCTCTACTGTGAACTCTGAGTGGTCCCAGCATGGGAAGAGGGGGAAAAGGGAAGAAGTCTGTTCTAGGGAGAGTGCTGGGTGCTGCACAACGACAGGTGTCTGTACAAGATTTTTGCTGTGACGTTATATCCAAGCTGGTGCACGTACTCCTGATGATGGCCAGGTGGTGTGGTGACCACTGGACACCAGCAAGCAAGGGAGAGGTAGAGGTTGGGCAGTGGTGTGAGTGCACTGCCACCTTGGGCAAAAGGGGCAATCGAGCATCAGCAGGGCTCAGCTTCTGGCTCAGTCTTGGTGGCAGGAGGTAGCAATGGTTTCTCGTCGAGCGTGATTTCTATCACTGCCCCGGATCGCTTGCGGGGCTCAGGGGTCTCCTCTGACCATCTCCCCACCCTGCGCACCCCTTTGGCCACTTTGGGTGCATTCCTGCAGGGGTTGTGGTCGTAGATCACCAGCTTCAGGCCGGGGAGGTGAGCTAGGCTGGGGAAGAACCGGATGGAATTGCGATCCACGTCGATCACCTCCAGGAAGGGCATGTCCAGGAGCACGGGAGGGAACTCGGACAGCAGATTTCCTGACAGCCAGATGGTGCGCAGCTCCTGCAGGCACTGCAGCTGGGGAGGGAGCGTGCGCAGGGCGTTGGAGCCGGCATGCAGGGTCTTGAGCAGGCTGAGCTCGCACACCACTTCGGGCAGGTACTGCAGGCAGTTGGACTCGATCCAGAGGGTCTTGAGGTTCTGCAGGAGCCGGAGCTCGAGGGGCAGGCTGCAGAGCTTGTTGTTGCCCAGGTAGAGGATGCACAGCTGCTTCAGCGTGCACACAACTAGGGGCAGTGCTTTGAAGTTGTTGAAGTCCAGTGCCAAGATCTGCAGGTTTTGCAGCTGCTCCAGCTCGGGGGGCAGATGGTTAAGGTTGTTGTCACTCAGGTACAGCTTAACCAGTTCCCTAAAAGAGCAAATGTGCACAGGCAGCCGCCTCATCTGCCTGCCACTCAGATCCACCATTTTATCCACTGGCATCTCTTCTAGGTCTTCTAGGAGGTACTTCTGGCACTTGTTAGAGGGTACAAAAGCAACTATGGCTTTCAGACTGTTTCCCATCTCGGGATTTTGTTTTGGGATGGCTGGGACTGTGAGCGACAGGGGCCTGCCTTGGTCTTCTCCTGCTGTGCACTGGCCTGTTAGTAACTCATTCTTCCCAATATAAGGCTCTGTTTACATGGCACCAGCCTTTAATCTCAAGGGCTCTGAAATGTTTCTGATAATTGAATGAGTGTTTGGTGACGGGGATTATAGACAGGGCGACTCAGGGCCCAGGTCTCCCTCTCTCACCCACGCTCCCACTCGCTCACCCCCCTGAAAACATTCCTTTTTGCCTCTTCTTGCACACTGTAAATGTTCTTTGATTTTGTCCCAAACAAAATCAGGGTCACACCAATGCCCCAGCCCCTCACCTCTTGCTGCAGCCGTGCTGTCTGTGTAGCCAGTGCAGGCAGCAGGGATGGGCTTGGGAAACCACAGCAGAACAAATTTTTAAGCTCAGATGTTAAACTTTCATGAAACTTTTAGCAGAAATGTCAGATATAATCAAATTGTGGTTTAAAATACCTGTCAAGAGACTTTCAAGATGAGTGGCACTTTCAGGGATGTATTTTGAAAGGTGCCAAATACTTGGATTTCAGAGTATAACTTGCCACCCAGTACTTATCTTAAAGCTTTAATACAAATACTTGGCAAACTGCTATCTTGAGCTGTTCTGCTATTTATGTTTCCAGTTTAATGGTATTTATTATAGCCTCTGGCACTCTTGACTGTGTAGGGCCTTTTTCATTACATTATGTTTTACTCCTTGTCTGAATCCCAATGTAATGTGCTATCACAAACTGCCAAGGCTGTTCTCCATCCACCTTCCAACTGTGCTACTGCAGTTCCTGTGTCTGTACCAAAACCTGTCAAGAAGCTCCCATGGATTTAATTCCATCAAGATTTTCACTTGTTATGAGTGAAATAAATCCAATGTTGAAAAGTTATGACTATTTAGATGTAACAGAATAAACTGTTCTCTCATCAAGACCCAGTTTGTTATTCAGTTCTAATTTCTAGGAGCATTCCCATGTATAGGAACCTCTGCATAGTTTGACTTGTTGAGCTGCTGCTATTTCAAGCTTTCCTGGGGACTCATATGTATCCCTGCCCATGGCAAGGGGGTTGGAACTACATGATCTTTAAGATTCCTTCCAACTCAACCCATTCTATGATTGTCCTGCCTGTGTGTTGGCCATGGCTCTACAATGAACTTTGGATTTGAAAGCTGGCAGAGTGTTTTAAGGTAAAATAAGCTTTCCATCACCTGGCTCTTTGCTTTGATATCTACAGCTCATCGCTGTCATTTTCCACACTTAATATAATTTAGGGAGAATACTTTCTTCGAGAAATCTGCAGTTGGTTTGGGGGTATTAGGTGCTATACTACCAAAATCTGTGACTGCTGAGAGCCACTTGCTCTTGAAAAACAAAAGGCTGACCAAACAGAAGATTGAGGAAAAGGCACCACTTAAGGTGTCCTCTGGATTTTTGGTCAAATCTGGTAATACAAAGCTCTCTACTATCCCTTGCTTTCAAATGTAAAGCAGCTCTTAGTTATCAGTTTGGTATAGGCTATAGGATGTTTATGAGCCTTTTCCCCACAAGATGAGTGGCTGGGCCATGCAGCCAGTGATGCTGTGAAAGGTATGGAGGGCTTTCCTGTGGGAGGAGAACAGCAGAGAGCGCACCTGGGAACCAGTATTGCAGCAGGATGGAGAACAGTGAGTGCTGAGACCTGAGTGCCATAAAATAGGGTTTGGATGGAGAAGCTGGGCCGAGTATCAAGCCTGGAGAACAAAGATGATGTCACAGTCATCTGTGGTGGTGCTGTGGAATGGAGGGCCTGAAAGTTCCCTCTCTGATGGCGGGACACGCTGTGCATGGCATCCCAGCAGCAAGAGGCCAGTTTGCACTGCATGAGCATCTCCCTCTAGACACTTTTTTACTGCTTTGACACTCTGTGCCCTGTCAGAGGACCACTGTGGGGAATGTGTCAGCAAGTTGTTGTATTTGTTTTTCATTTCTAAACAGCCATGGCAACTTCTGAAAGCAAGAGTCCCTCCCCTTAAAGGCACGATTGGCTAGAGGTGTGGAAAACCAAATGCATTTGGCATAATTAACAATGAATGTACATCCAACCTTGTCTTTTCAACAAATATTTTCAGATAACCTACTAATCATAACAACATAAGACCATAGGTAAGAATATATTCATGATATAGTTCAGGCATATTTTTCCTCAATAATCCATATGTAGACAACTTTGCGAAGTACCTTGCATCTGCAGATACAGATATGGATATATTTTTTTTTCTACTTGAATTATTTCTACTTAATGGAACTTTTAAGCTGCAGATAACTATCTCTTAGGAATCCTCTGCATTATAGTTTAATCATTATTCCAGCTTATCAAAAAAGGTCACAATGACCTTTTGTTGCTGCATTTTGTACCTCTGTTAGCTAAATTAATGTCTGCTTGGAACATAGCATGAGATCAGAGAATTTGGGAAAGACTAACCTTTGTGTGTGGATTAGTAAAGGACTACATTTGCAATAAAATGAAGAATCATGTTCTTTCTGAGAATGAGCCACTCAGTGGAGGCACCAAGGCAAAGGCAGTCCCCACAGTAGACCCAGGCGGTGTTTTGAAAGCCACTTCATGTCTTCAAAGTTATCACGATGCCCTCCAACATGAACATTGTGACTTCCCAGAAACATTTGTAGCATTTGAGGAAAAGTTCAAGCGATAAAGGCACTCAGCAAAGACATTGTCTTGGTCTTGTCAAAGCAACACTGCCCTACCCAAGGGCATGACATCTGCTCTGCTGCGCATCAGGTGACAGGTGGGGGCTCATTGAGAAATGCCTTTGCTTGCTAGAAGTTCACATATGACCACACTTTGCTCACCATTCTCATTTCCAGCACCCAGCTCCTGCAGCTCAGCAGCTGGGACGACTCTGAGACAGAAAATGTGATCATTAGCTGATAACTTGTGTAAAACTTCTGAGTCCAGGAGAAATATGGAATATTAGTCAGAGCTAGATAATTGAAAAAAATCATAATAAAATAGAAATCAATATGAAAGATGGATTTTTGAGATTCTATTATTTTTTGAAACAACATATTATAATAGAGATGCTGGTGCTTTTTCAGATCCAAAGCTCTGCCTGCAGCTGTGTGAGGACACCAGGCTCAGCCTTTGCTGAGGTTTTTCAGCCCTTACAGTTTTGGAGGCAGATTGGCAAAAGTAAACTATGTGTTTCAAAAATACATGGGAACTAATAAATAGAGCTCTAAACTTACTGATTTTAAGGCTCTCATGCCCCTCCTCAATCAGTCTGACATAGCAAGGGAAGTGACTTAAAGGAACAGTTTTGGTTTGCTTTCCATTTATTTAAAGTTTGTGACAGGCATTTAGACCCCTTCTTGTCTCAGAAATGCTGTGTGTTTGGGTTTTTCAGCTGCCTTCTCTTGATGTTGCTGCTACAGCAGATGATGACAACTCCTGCCACCTCCATGTCCTTTGACATTCACTTCTTGCTGTGCTGTTGCACATCTGCTCTCTTTTGGGAGGATTACTTAGTTCCAGTTCACCTTTGCATAGTGAGCAGTTTATTTTAAATAAATGGTGTGTTGTGAGGAAAAAAACATGGTTGCTCTTTTCCCAGCATCCAACCATAGTCTTTTGAACAAAAACGGCTGATTATTCAAAGTTAGCTTCAGTATATGCTAGGCTGCAGTATGTGGTTGATCCTTGCACTTTCTTGTGCAGAGGAAAGATTCAAAAAGTCTGGTAAGTAAATTGCAGGCTCAGTTCCTCCTGGGCAGCTGATGGGTTTTGGGTTGTGCTCTGCCAAATCAGCCTCTTTTTGACACCATTATTTCTCTGTAGGCTTGACTTGAATCCAAGTGTCAGGCAGGCGTGGGAGACACTAACCTCAGGAAACTTGCAGGAAGATAAATCCAGAAGAGCTCTTCCAAATGTCTTTCTGAAGTGTGTGCAAAGTTACTGCTTTTTTTTTACTGTATGTTGCAGAATTGTACGGTTGTGTTTTTTACTTTGAAGATTCATTTCATGGGGTGGCAGTCACATTTATGTTTAGACTGGAGCTATCCCACAAATAGGGAATTAAACTTCAGCTGTCAGGGGGTGACTTATCACAAGCCCATCAAATGTCTGTCTACTCAGCCCTGCTGAAATGTCTCCATGCAAAAGGGAAATGGTTATAATGTCCTCTTTCTCTGTGTTGAACTCTTCTGAGCAACATCTCACTAAAGCATGCTTGAAAAGCAGCAAGTCCTTGGACTGCTTCCTCTTTCTCATGCTAACAGGAGCCAAGCTCACCCCATGTATTGTATTCATGTAGAAGACATTGAGGATTGTTAGTGAAATGTCTGTTTGGTCTAGACCGTGCCCTGGTTATCTGTGCCTGAGTAGCTCCACTGGACACCACTATTTGCACAAACCAGTGGTTAGTCTGAGAGTAAATTAATCAGTTTTCTGCCAAAGCACTGACCTCCCGTGATTGATTGACCTGGCAAACGGCCCTCAGCTGACAACAGGCCATAAAAAAGGGACTTCTGAGCAAAGGAGTGTCATTAGACTCTGAACCGCTTGGACCATGAGGGCAATACTGTTGGCTGTGGTTTACATCCCGTTCATTGTGGCGGTGGAACGGTAAGAAAACACGTCTGGCTTCGCTGGCACACGTCTCAGCTGGCTTCGTGGGGTGACCTGTGCTTGTTGCTACTCGAGGTCTCAAAAAAGAAACCTTCTTAAAAAAACACCCAAAACTGAGTATATGACAGCTCTAGAAAGGCCAGTCTGTGATTTTTGGTGTGTTTATTTTATTTGCATAGAATCCCCTTGATTCGATTCAAGTCTATCAAGAAACAGCTGAAGGAAAAGGGACAATTAGAGGAATTTTGGAGGAATCACCACCCTGATGTTTTTGCCCGGAGGTATCTGCATTGTTTCCCTGCAGATATTGCTTTGTCAGTAGGAACTACTTCAGAAAGGCTGTATGATTACATGAATGTAAGTACAGTTTTGGTAATGCAATCCTTGGGACTCATCCTTCTATTGAAGGCAGGTTTTTTTCCCAGCACATTTCAAATCTATTCTGTCAATGAAATTGTAGGGCTTGAGGTGTCTCATTGCTTTATGCTATAAATATTAGATCATAAAAAAACAGGTTGCAGTCTGCAAAATAAAGCATGTCTAGATCTAGGATAGCATGGGACCTGGGTGGAAAGCTGATGCAGAGTAGCAGTGGTAGTTCTGTGACAAGTTTTATTTTTGTATAGATCTGTGTTGGACTCATTTGGGTCCCCAAAGAAATATGGGAGGTTTGCTTATCAGTCTTGACGAACTATAGGGTTTTTCATAGCAGAATCTGATTACTCCATTTAGTCATATTCTATTTACCAGACACTTGGATGCTTCTGTTATAAAAAAATCCTCCAAATCTCATTTATTTGACCAGGTGGAGTCATAAATCAGTGATAACAAAGACCTAAGAAGAGTTTTTTATTTTTGCTTTTATCTCTGGAGTTTAATATGCATTAAATATTGGAGACTGACCTGGGAGGATTTACCATCTAAACTGAAAAAGGAAAAATATTAATTTCACTGGATCTCAGATAGGCAAGTCAGCAGGTCTACCATTTTGTAAGCTGTCTTTCCTGTGTTTAGAATTTTGTCCATTTGTATGGTCTCTGTTTTCTGTTTTATTTGGTTCTTCTGCCATGCTTATCTTAAGGAAAACTAAGCTGCAGAAATGTTGTGAAGTCTTCATCTGAACAGGGAATGGAATCAAAGGGAAGGCCAAATTCATTCAGCAAGAACTTAGTCACACTTGAGGGCCATAAAGAAATAAGTATGTGAAGAAGAACAAAGGACACCGAAACATTTCAACCTGCTTTAAAGCTTATTTCAAAAAGGGATAAATCTCAAAACAACAAAGCAAAGCCCATTTCCCCAGCATATTCAGGCAGCACCAGGAATGGCTTTATTGCAGTGTGTATGGAGGTTTTATTGCAGAGTGTATATGGGTTTTCCAGTAGTATGTTTTTTGGATTTTTTGGGGTTTTTAATGAACATCCCTTAGGTTCATTTAATGCAGGAAGAAATAGAATCCTTCTGTATAGTTGGATATTCTCTTAAATGGCATGCTTGCTTGCCTTCTCAAGATTATCTCATTCAGACCATAAATTCTGGGGTCAGAAACATCAGTGTATTAATTAACAAATATGCACTTGAAGGTACATATTCAAGTACTTGTATTGCTGAACAAAGTTTGGCACTAGCTATTGCTTTTTTATCTGTGGTTGAATTCCAGAAATACCTCTTCCTAAAAATAGGTCTCTTAATGCTAAAGTGCTTTTCCAGGGTCAGATAGGAGCACTTAGACACTTGTATACGGGATGTGGATACCCACTTCACTCCAGCGTTCACGTGTTCACAGATTATCTCAGTATCCAGGGATGGTCAGTGGTTTCTTCATCTGCTGGATGAACTTTGTCCAGTACATCAGGAACGGTTTGTGCAACACAATACTTTTTGACTTGCTATAATACCTGATAATTACAAAGGAAAAAGGGCAGCGGTGTATGACAGTGTTTGTGCCACTGGCTGGAGCCCTCTGAAGCTGGCAGAGGCAGGTCATACTGACTTTGCAACACTGGTTTTTTATTGACATCAGTAAGGAACAGCCTGAGAGACTGTGTGGTCATGTGAGAGTTTCATCTTGGAGATGACCTTGCCACCTCTGAAGCCAGTGAAAGAGGCTTTGTTGACTCCATAGGGAACCCAACTGAATGTTTGCTTAAAAGGCTTTAAAAATGCCGTACTGCTGTGCATTCAGCTGAAGTGAAACCTGCTGCCTGGAGCCACATGTGGAAGCAGACACACTTTGTGTGGTGTGCATTTACTTTTAAATGGAATTGCACAGAACCCCCTGAGGAAGTGGTGTGTGACACTCCCCAGCAGGCCTCTTCCTCAGGAATAGCTGTCTGGAGGCTGCCTGGGGCTGAGCGGGCTGTTCCTCCTGCAGGCGCAGTACTACGGGGTTGTGAGCGTCGGGACACCGCCCCAGAGGTTCACCGTGGTGTTCGACACCGGCTCCTCCAACTTCTGGGTCCCTTCTGCCTATTGCATCAGCGAGGCCTGCAGTAAGAAATGTTATTCTCCCTGATGCTTCTCATGTCTTGGGTCCAGAGACCTTGCCCACCTCTCCTTTCCCAAGAAGCTTGCCTGCAGCAGGGATCTGCAAGGGGAGGATTTCGAGCATCCCTTAGGGCCACTCTCCTCTCCCCAGTTTGCTCCTCTGTCTCTGTCCCTCATATCACTCTGCAGCCAGGGCAGGCACCGGCTGCAACTATCCAGAGCCCCTCTGCACCATGAGGTAAAAGGCATGAAAATAGACCTGGGAGACCTAGCAACAAAGGTGGAAATTCCCATTTTTGTTCTAATTTTCCTTTAAAATGCAAAATTACCTCTCAGGTACAGAAAAACTGGGGTGCCTGCAGGGGAACTGAGGTACTTGCAGTACTTCTTCAACACTTTTGTTATGAGAGAAGCAAAAATGTGGTTCTCCTGCATCTCATCTGGTTCTTCACTGAGAAGTGAGTGCAATGCCAGGACCTCCCCTCAGTGTAGAGATGTCATTTTTTTTGTGTAGGGATGCACCAGAAATTTAAGTCCTTCAAGTCAGATTCATATGAGCACGGAGGGGAAGCCTTCTCCCTGCAGTACGGCTCAGGACAGCTTCTGGGCATTGCTGGCAAAGAGACGCTGCAGGTGAGTGCCCACCTAAAACGGGTGTCAGCCTCCTCATCAGCTGTTTTCAGGGCAGTTCAGATACTGGCCTTGTCCTGGAAAACCTTGCCTCATTTAGGCAAGGGCAGGGTGGGGTCCCACCAAGCCGGGTGCTGAGAGGTGCGGCTGCTTTGGGCTACCAACACAAATGCCTCAGATTTTATTTTTCATTTTTGCTTATCTTCTCGCATCCTGTTCTGGGCTTGTGAACAAGCAGCCACGTAATTACGGCATTCTCAGGAATCGGTGCAGCCTACCTGCCAAATGGGCATGTGATATATTGATTCAAGTCACACAAAGATACCCAGGCTTTATAAACTGAATGAATCCATTTATATGGATCGGAAACATGGCTAATTTCTTGTTATTGATGGTGTCATTACTTTCAGTTGTGGTTGTTCTTTGCTTGGTTGTTTTTTGCTTTTTGTTTTTACCAAACAGATAAGCAACATCTCCATCAAGGGACAGGACTTCGGCGAGTCGGTGTTTGAGCCAGGAACAACTTTTGTCTTTGCCCACTTTGATGGTGTACTGGGCTTAGGCTACCCCTCCTTAGCAGTGGGCAATGCTCTGCCCGTGTTTGACAGCATCATGAACCAGCACCTGGTAGAGGAGCCGGTCTTCTCTTTCTATCTGAAAAGGTCTGTCTTTAAAATGACACTGCCAAAAAAGAAGTAAATCTCTTTTAACAGTTGATAGAAACAACAGTGCATTTGTATAAAGCTTCAACCCTAGAAAGAAATTTCCCCCTTTTCTTTTGATTATTTGTGTTGGTTTTTTTTTTTTCCATTTGACATTGAAGATCATGGCGTGAAAAGAAAAAATATTATGGAGAGGACCATGACTTTCTGGACAGAGACTTATTCTTCTTGGAGCTGGTCATAAATAAAAGTTCCCAGCTCAGACTCACCATGTCTCTTGCCAGAGGTTTCCCTCTGGCCCGTGGAGATGAATAGAAATGCTGTGCTACACCCAAATAGCCACATTTCAGAAAGATGCTGTTCCCTAATCTGGACCTAGCTGCAACTCCACCTATTTCTCTAGTGTTTATTCTGAGCTGAGAGTAGCAACTGGCTCAGCCTGCTTCTGATGCCTACCTTGGTGTATACCGTAAGTCTTCTCAGAGGTTGTTTGGATGGTCTGAGTTGGGACATATACAGTGATGATTTAGCAACAATCCCTTTCAGCCATCCATATCTGAATTTAGAAAGGGTTGTGAGCTGTCTTTTGCTTTTTAAGTGTAATCTCATTGGTACCTGCTGGCACACTCCCATGTCTGTGTTAAACTGTTTTCTGCTTTCAGAGGAGACGACACCGAGAATGGTGGTGAGTTGATTCTGGGGGGAATAGACCATTCTCTCTACAAAGGTTCAATCCACTGGGTCCCAGTCACTGAGAAAAGCTACTGGCAAATACACATGAACAAGTATGTATGTATGTATAAAAAACCTGGTGGAATTCACCTCCTTAGGTGAACTCCCAGAGACAGAAAAACATGGTGACACGGGTGCAGAAGGACTCAGCTGCAGTGTTTTACCCCTGTGCTTCTCAAAAAAGGTTTCACCAGGATGAGACTGGCTGGGATTTGTTAGTTGTCTAAATCTGCTGTGACATGGGTAGCTGGTTTCTGGGAGAGCATGTTAGTATGTCCTAATGTGATGCATCAGTGGTCAAGTTGAGTCTTGGTAGACTGCTCATTTAGGAGGTTAAGGCACCCAGGAATGGAATCCAGCTCTGAGTCCTACTCTCACCTGTCCTGCTAACTGGTCAAAGTAGCCAGTGTTCCTTTGTCCCACCTCTAGCATCCTGCCTAAATTGATGAGAACACATACCTGGGGATGAGGACAAATTCATCAGCAGGAAGCACATGATTAGATCTGTAGAGACCTGAGAGAGAAAAGTGGGTCCGCAGACATTCTTGTCTTTAGCAAAGCTTGGCAGCTAGTTTTAATCATAGAACCACTGGAGTTGGAAAAGATCTTTAAGATCATTGAGTACAACTGTCAACCCAGCACCACTACCAAGTACACCACTAAACCATGTCCTCAAGTGCCACATTCACACATCTTTTGAACACTTCCAAGGATGGTGACCCTATCGCTTTGCTGGGCAGCCTGTTCCAATGCTTTACAACCCTTTCTGTGAAGAAATTTTTCCTAATATCTAGTCTAAATCTACTGTGGTGCAACTTGAGGCCATTTCCTCTTGTCCTGTCACTTGCTGTCTGGGATTAACTTCAGTCAGTACTCTGGTATTTGAGCTAGCAATAATGTGGTGTTTCAGTCACAGTGTATATGCTGTTTGCTTAGAGCTGCTTTTTTTTCACTTCCAGTATAAAGATCCAGGGCCGGGTGGCATTTTGCTCCCATGGCTGCGAAGCCATCGTTGACTCGGGCACTTCTCTTATCACCGGCCCCTCTTCACAGATCAGGCGATTGCAGGAATATATCGGGGCAAGTCCATCAAATACTGGAGAGGTAAAAAATGTACAGCCAGAAAACACCTGGAGGGGAAGAGAAACTGGTATTTGATGCAAAGAGTTGGAAAATAACCGAAATGATTGTTTAGACAAGTGCCAGCGAAAGCTTTGTTTCCAGGACAGCACTGAACTCTGAGCCAAGCTGCTTTTGACCCTAATGCCTCGCCCCAGCCCTCCTCCCAAAGGTTTGCCTCTTGTATAATGGTGTGTAAGGAAATAATGGGCACATCTGTTTGAGGAATTGATCTGTACTCTGCGTGAGAGATAATTTTCTTTTGTAAGCTCAGAGGATTTTCAAGGTCCCTAGCTCTAGCTGTTGGCTCCCCCAAGCCAGGAGGGATTTGGTGCTGATGGCCAGCTATGTCAGCATCGAATGGAAAGGGAATGGTATTTTAATGACAACCCCACAGTGGCTTCACTGACAGGACCTGTCACTGTCAGCTTGCAGTGGAGCAGTTGGTGTCATGCCAGAGCTCCTGGGAGGGAGGCACATCAGTGTCACTCACAATGCTGGCTCCTTGCAGATGAGTCACAGGGTACGGGACAAGGCTTGCTGTCTCTTACTCTTCCTCCTGAACCTTATTCCTCTGACCCCTTCCTGGTTTTCCTTTCTTCCCTGCTGCTGTCTCCTGCATCTTCCTTGCTGACACTCCTCACCACTCCTTCCTGTCCCTGCCTCCAGAGAAATAGCAGCTTATTTCTACCGAGCCTTATTGCTGGCCCTTGGCTGACTCCCACAGGTCACCAGCATGTTACACAGCTCCAGTGCCCACGGAAAGCTGCCGCGTATGGTTTTGTTAACTTTGCATTTCACAGAATATTCTAAATTGGAAGGGACCCACAAGGATCATCAAGTCCAACTCTCAGGTGAATGGCCCATACAGGGAGCAAAACCACAACCTTGGTGTTATCAGCACCACATTCTAACCAATTTGTCTTCATCCTGACTGAAAACTGCTCTTGGCAGAAAATTAGGAGTATTACAGGTGCCCAGTGCACTGGACAAGGAGCAAAGACAAAAGTGAGCTCTTGATCCACTTTCATTTGTAAGAGGAGGACTTGGAGTGACATTTGTGTAACTCCTGAGGCTCCTGATTCTTGTTCTCTGTTAAACCTTAAATCTCAATTTTGTTCAAATTTTTAGATACATGCCAAAGAGTCTGCTTTGAAAACAAGTTGATTTTATAGTGGTTCATGCTAATGAATATAGATAAAATATGTATTTCCAATGTACTTATGTTAGCCTAATACAAACAAGGAATTGGTCATTGCTGTGTAAGTTCACATACACCCGTGCTGATGCAAGAACACTCAGCTGGCATCTCAGATTCCGCAAAAAAAGCATCCTGAAAATAAAACTTTCTGTGATTGATTTTTAGCAATCAAAGACAGACTGCACATATAGGCTCAAATTTATCCCAGTAAAAGTGACTGTATTCATCCAGGATTTTACCAGAACTTTAATCTCTTTTCAGCAAAGATTGATTTGTTCTGGATGTACTATTCAGTAACAGCTATGTAAAAGAATTATGTCTTGCTTCTTGTATCCTACGAATCATTTTACTGGCATTTTTTACCCTTGTCCTCTGTATCCCATGGTTTGTTTTGTTCTATGGTATGACAGTTGCTAAGTGTACACAGGATGTAGGGTTATGTTTTCATAAAACAGATTGAAAAACAGCAACAAGCAGATTCTTCCTTCTAGGAAGCCTCTAAAACAACGGCTTTAAACACTACAGTTTACAGCAAAGATTCCTCTGGGACTTGGAGCATTCTGCAGTGCCATTTCACACACCAGTTGTTTCATGAAATAACTAGAAAGGCCAGGAAATTATCTTCTCTGTTACTGTAGCTGAATGTATTATTTATGGAAATGAATGCCAGAGTTTAGTCTTTCTACTCTTTAAATCCCACTCCAGGGCAAAATATGAGCATAAAGTGCTGTATTCCTCACTAGCTTTTTTTTCCCCCTAAAGTGATGTTATTATGGGAGGACCTGGGGTGAGCTGCAGCCACAGGGTGCTCCCTCTGTGGCTGGAGCAGCTCCCTCTACCCTGTCATGGCCAGAGCACTGAAAGACTTGCTCAGCAGACCTTGCTGATGTAGGCTTGCTGGGGCTCACACACTTAGTTTTGCCTTTGAGTTGCACAGGGAGGATATCAGAGCCCCCTTCACCTCCTTTCTTTTGGGACTTGCAAGGATTTTCATCACCCTGGGTCCTTAGGGTGCAGTGGGCTGGGCTGCTGGGCTGGTTTGACCGAGTACAGGAACCAGAAAACTGGAAGGCAGTGTTAGGCTGTAAGTCAGCCCGGTGCTGTTTCTCTGTAGTAAATTCACTATTACCTACTGCAAAAGACTTGAACTCAAAGGACAATACTTAAAGAAAGACAAAGTGATCCCATCTCAGTCAGTGCATCGTGTCCAGTTTCTCGTAGACTGCAGGAGATTGTCGAGCTTGCCGCACGTAAGCTTCACGATCGGGCACCGCGAGTACAAGCTGACAGCAGAGCAGTACATCATAAAGGTGCGTATCCGCAGCTTCCCGCTCCCCGTTCCCCACTCCCTCAGCTGGGGAGGGAGCAGGCTGCTGCAGGGACATGCTTTCCCTTCCAGGAGTCTATTGATGACCAAACCTTCTGCATAAGCGGCTTTCAGTCTCTTGACATCCCCACTCGCACCGGCTCGCTCTGGATTTTAGGAGATGTCTTCATGTCTGCGTTTTACTGCATTTTTGATCGTGGGAATGACAGAGTGGGATTTGCAAAAGCTGTTCACTGGGAGGATTACTACTGAGCCATAATAGCATTTATTCTGTTTTAAATGTTAATGTAATGATCTTCAACATGTGTGAAGAAGAGCTTTTACTGAAACTCTGGACCGAAATGCATATTGTGTTGTCTCCCTCCAGGTTTTAAGGACTTTGCAGTGATCCTTGTCCCAGATTATATCGTTTGGTTAAATATCTATATGTTTACAACAGAGAAAAAAATTTTCCTGAGTAACTTACAGACACTACAGCTCTCAGGATAAAGCAGCAGAGTAGCTCAGTGCTCAGATTTGCAAAAGATCAGGAAGAATAAAAATGCTGAACTGTGCCAGGCTAACAAGATAGCAGCTATGAATGGGCTAAACTAATCCTAGTCCTGTCTGGTCTGGCTATCCTTTTTTCCTTCTTGTGTGCTAGTTTCCACCTCATTTCCTACAGCTTTGCTTTTCGTCATTATTTTCCATGGTTTGGGTTTTGTTCCACTTTGTTTCCTGAGTGCCATGGAAATTCTCTTTAAATTAGCTTGCTCCAACCAGCTTATATAAAAGGGAGTTTGACTGATGCTTGTGGGGTGACTAATTTTCACTACTGTTCCTTGCACAGTTTCCTGCTCCTTACACCATCTCTCAAACCTGCTTTTTCCCTTGGGCTCATTATCCCTTGATAATTCTCCTCTTTTGGGTCTCAGCATTTGACATCCGTGCCTTAGGTCAGATGCTGCTATTAGCACCTGACTCCTCTGTCCCTCGGTGGTGTGAGCAGCTGGAACAGCATCTATTCACATTAGAAAACCTAGACTGCAGCCCGTGCAAAGGGATACCACAGTGTTCCACCTCCTCACATGTGCTGTGGGACCGAAGCACCAGCACTACACATCTACTGCCCCTTGCTCAGCCCCTTCTTGTCAGCAGTGGCAGCAGTTTCAAACAAAACAGCCAGAGGTAGCTGCGCTGATTTGGCAAAAGATTCACTTAAATTATGCCCATTGGAGTATTTGTTTGTGTTGCTAAAGCTGATACTGCCCTCATACACATGAATAAAAATCAAACAAAATCTGCTTTGATCTTAGCACTGTTTCAGTTACATTTTATGGTTTTTTACAGTGGTTCCAGGGTTGGAGAGGAAGGGGAGTTGAAGGTGGAACAACAATTGGAAATTCAGGTTGCTCTGTGTCCTGGATAAAATGTGATGTGTTGGCGTGTTGGGGCTGCTGGTATCTTCCGAAAGCCAAAAAATGTCTGCAGTCCCAGCCCTGTGCACTGGGCACCTCCCCAGCAGGGCAGAGCCATGGGGAGACAGAGACTGGCCCCATGGTGGCATCGCTGGGACAGGGGCTGGTGGATTTGATGATGCCATCTGTCTGGATGTGCCTGGCACAGACCAAAGGCAACATTCATTGCAGGCCTTGGCAGTATCATAATCATAGCCCCTTAGATTTTAAGTTTTCAGTTTTAAGACTTCATAAGTATTACAAAACCAGGATGGTTTTCCTGTAGGTATCTCTGAAATACTGATCTTGCCTTTCAGTATGAAATACTCCTTCTCTCTGGCGCCTGTTTTCATAACTCTCTGTTTGCAGCCACATTGTGCTACACATTTGGCATCCAGGATATCAGCCTCTAGCAAAGGAGATTCTGCTGCCAGCTGTCTCTTTCTGCTGACAAGACTGAGCTGTGTGAAGTTACCATGTACTTCAGGCCAATCTTGCCTTATTCCCCTTCGTCTGTGTCACTCCTAAAGAACAGACTGACCATGAGCTAACTTATTTGTCTAGAAAATGCCATTTGTTTGGTCACGAACCAAGGCAAACAAACATCTATAAAGCCCCATCCCTCATCTAACAGCAGCAGGGTATTTTTGTTTTCTCTACTATGCAGAAGACTTAACACTCTGGTACATTTTCATTATATATAAAACATACACATATTCCTCAAATATGAGTTTGCAGTCAGAGTTAGAGGTCTGTTATTATGACAGATGATTTTAAGTGTGCTGGGACATGTCCCCGCAGCCAGTCAGTCCCAGCACTGACATCTTGGCTCTATGAATTCCAGTGCAGAGTGTTAACACATCCTAGAAACAGGTGGAAAGTCA
Organism: Dryoscopus gambensis; assembly: GCA_013389985.1. NCBI lineage: Eukaryota > Metazoa > Chordata > Aves > Passeriformes > Malaconotidae > Dryoscopus > Dryoscopus gambensis. The sequence continues at coordinate 40,630 of WEIT01032295.1, forward strand.
GGCAGCATGCAGAGGGACTAGCCCTCTCTCTTTGTTCTTGATCCTGCTCGAGATTAACACCATCTGATGGGAACAAACTGCTTCTCTGATCTACTTGTCTATCCTGGCCCTGTTCTATCCTTTTCTAGCTTTGCCAGTTTCTGTAAGTCTGCCTTGCTGTTCCTGGTTGACATCAAGCTGATTTGCACAATAAGTCAAACCCTTGCCAGAAGTGTTTCTTGAGAGTTCAGTACAACCAGGACGATGGTGTTTCTCGAAGTGCCTTTATTTGACATTGCATATACCTGTGAACATGAATTGTAGACTGCTGGGTTTGCTAAAATAATCCATTTACCATGCTATGGCAAATCGTTTACTGAGAGAAGTGCCTAAGAGAGCACATAATACCAAAAGATAATTTAGTACATCAGAGTCCACAGATGTTTGCAAAAAGTGAGATAACAGACTAAATGAGGAGAGGAAATTTTTCTGGTAACTCATCCCAGCACTCCTTTCTCCACAAGAAATTAGTTTAACAGAATACTGTAGCTAATGTGGAGCTGGCCCACCGTGTGAAATGCTGGTTGTGTATTACAGATTGCATTGTGTGACTTCAGAGCTGTAACTCCTAATTTAGCATGCATCTACATGTCTATTAGACACCTCTGTGTGGCTTAACTGAAGCTCTTACCTACCTAATGGCTGCTGTGTGGCTATCCTTAGCCTCCATCAAATAATGAGCATGGTTGCAGTGCTGGGGAGTGCTGGCAGAGTGAGTGGGAGAGATCACAAAATCATTGCGGATCAGATGTTTAATGTCCTGGTGAAAAGCAGCAGTGTGCATCCTAGGCAGCGGCCAGGCCGAGAAAGAAGATGAGCAGAGCTGGATGATGAGAAGCCGAGAAGGCTTTTTGATGCTTAGCAGTGCTGGAATGAAACAAACTGATGTCTGGGTTGGGGACACAGAGCACTTTGGTCCAATACCTTAAGCCCTGGTGGAAGCTGTGTGAAGGAGTAGAGTGAGGCAGTATATGGTGGGACTGGACTCTCAGTGCAGATTTGTGGTGGACACTTGAGAGTCATCTCTAATTTCTGGCTTAAATTCCCTTACAGTGTGAAGCACAGCTCCTCAGGCTTATGTACTGTGAGGACAGAGCCAGATAATGGGCCAGGCTTCCTTCACAGCTGCTGAAAACCCTTCCTATACATGCACAGCTGGGAGGAGTATGGCCGAACTCCCCAGAAATTTGCATTGCTCTCCTGACTTTAAAAAAGTGCTATAGAGGAGAGCAGCAGTTACTTTTACTTTGTTTCTAGCTGTGTGACTGGAGCTATCTGGCTATCCTTAAAAATGTATTTTTTATACTTAAAACTTGCCATTTATTTAAGTTAAGCTCATCAGTAAATTAAGTTCCTTGACAGTTGCAGATATAATTAGATTGAGAAAACATTGAATTGAAAAGTGTGGCTTCAGCTTCAAGACGAAAGAGGGAATTGGGAGGAAAAAGGGAATGCTTCCACAAGTTGGGTAAGGGCCATTCAGAAAATTGGACTCATAGCCTGAGATGCTGTTTATTTCAATATAAGTTCACTGCATAGAGTTTCTCATTTTGTTGGTCAAACCTGCACAGAGCAACCTGAATTGCCTGAAGACTTGTTGTGGAGTGGCAAGGGTGAGGTTGCACCAGAACGCCTGACTCCAAACTGTGATCAAATTTCAATAAGCTGCTGTCAGACACCAGTGTCACCTCATCTCATGGTGTGAAGAAGTCCTTCCATAGGTGCCTGGCAAATCTGTGCTTGCCTTTTCTGCATATCTGGAATTCCCATAATATGAGTTTAAACAGTGCTTCCTTGGGCCAAGTGTCCTGTGCTTCCTAAACCAATGAGATACATGTGTTTTTGTCTAGTGTCTTTGGAGGATTTGAGAGTGTGGCTGTGCTCAGACCTTGCCTAATATACAGCAGCAGGAGCCAATTCCCAGACTGAAATAAAGCTGCAAGAAGTAGAGGTGGGGAGAGTGGTTGATTTTGTTCAAAGCCTACCCAGGTGAGGTAGACTCCTGCTGTATGTGATAGCCTGCTAGAAGGGCTCCTCACCTAAGTTGTTTGCCATAGGAGCAGGAGCAGGCAGGTCTGTTCATTCCCTTCCCAGCTTCATGGAGTCCTAAAGTCTCCCAGGAGCTACTGGTGTTACCAGTTACCCATGCAGAGAGGCCAGTTCCTTTTCTGAAGTGCAACCTTCTGAGCAAGAGAGCTGGGTGGACTTCAAGTCCGTGCAGTCCATGCTTTCTTTGCTGGCTGTTGCAGACATAACTTTTGGTCTCCCCCTCTCTCTGTTCTTTCCAGTCCCTGAGCTACTTTGTGTCTCCCTTGTCTGGGGAGACCCTCTACTTGCATACTTACTCATGGGAGAATGCTGGCAACATGCTCTGGACTGCACTTTCGTAAACATGGGTGAGAGCTAAAACCAAGGAGCCGTGGCAGCTTTCCTGGCCTGCTTTGAGACATCTTGCAGGAGAGATGGCTGAAAGGACAGGTCACTACTAGGAGGTTTAGGGAGGTGGCTTGGTCACCCCTGGAGTAGTAGGAGCCACCTAATGCTGACTCAAGTTTGGGTTAATTAAGAATGTGTGTGGTACATCTGGGAAGCATGGGAATGGGGGAGAGGTTTAGGAAGTGGAGAAAAATTTTGGAGAACAATTTTGGAGAACAATTGCTAGCAATCATGGACTACTTAGTTGTCTGCCTGGGATGACTACAGCCTGTGCACTTCCAGCCAGAGATCTCCACAAGAATGGACCCCTAAGCTTAGCTGCACCTCCAGCTCCATCACCTCTTGATAGAGTGCTGCAGCCTTGTCATCACTAGGGAGGCCACCTGGGACCCTCATTTTACAATAAACTGTCACTGTGTATGCCACATATGTGCTCCAAGGCTCAGACATCCCGTGCCCAGCTCATCAGCTGTTTTGCACCTTCCATTTTTTAAATGAAATTAAACATTTAATCCTTCTATTTTTTCTACTCTTTAGTGGCATAGCTTCATGAGGAGTGGGGCAGGATACTGTCCTACACTAATGAGGCGCCTGATTTTTCAAGTGTTCCTCCAGGCAGTGAGAGATGGTGGGCTGAATCTCTCCAGGCTGAGAAGGGAATTGAGCCCACGTCTTGCCTTTGAGCCACTTCAGGAGAAACCAAAACAGTTGGTGGATCTTACTGTGGTGGATGTCATGGACCTTAAGCTGGTGGAGCAGACAAAGGCAGCAGAGTTCAGTGTGTATCCGAAGTGGACAGAACCACCCCCTCTCTTCTGATAACCTTAGCATTTCCCCTAGTTGAGCCTGCACAGCTTGCTGCCATATACACTAGCTGAGTGGATTTGCACCCACTCCTGAGGCCCCCAGTTCTTCGTGTTAGGGTATTTCCCACAGGGTCACAGGTTTCAAGCCAGTGACCAAGTGGCTTAAAGTATGTCAGCACAATGCCTCCTATTTAGGTGCCCAAATCATCTGTTGGATCTTGTTCGTGACTTCTCTGAGAATCAAGTCTGCCCTTCTGCACTTTCAGCAAATTTGTGTGAGAACCACATACAAGAGAGGACAAGAAGTTCAGTCAAACCCAGAGGAAGAATGGTCAAAGTTTTCTTTCACTTTCCTCATTAGAAAATTCTACTATGGCTGTTTCTTTACTGTCCAGGTTTTCCCACAAGTCCTGCATCTCAAATATTTGCGCAGCAGAAGCAGAAGTAACATTTTTTTCATCACTGAATGTCCTTTGTTGTGAAATTATCCCAGAATCTGTTGAAGATGGTGCAGCATCAGCATTTGATGCTGTATTAGGACTATGGAAGCTGGGTAAACTCCATCGCTGAAGGTTTCTCTCATGATCTGTTATGAGACCAGCTATGTTACTAACCTGGGGCTCATGTTTGGGCTCTCCTATCACACTAGGAAGTGACTGATGTGCCTCCGAACTTGAAAGGTATGGAGTAATTTCTGGGGGGAAAAAGTGTTGGTTTAGAAGAGCCACATTCGCCTCATTTAGGATCCTTTGGAGCTTCTCTTCTGGCATGCTTGCGGAGCGCTCTGTTGGCAGGTCTGGTTTGTCCAGCACATCAGATGCAATCTCCTTGGCTTCAGAAATGACAACCTCAGGAACCGGCCTGTTTGTCTCAGATGAGGTGTCACTGTCGCTGAACTGTGCCTCGTTCCTTGAGGTTTCTGTTATGGGTCCAAGCTCTCGGCTACCGTGAAATCTGTTATTTCTATTACCTCCTTCATGTTTCTTCTTGAAGCTTGAGGTAGAGTGCCTCCCTCTTGTGTGCATTTCCTGCAGCTGTCTGATGTGCCCCTTTTCATCTGCTGGGAAAAACACCGAATTCTCACTTGTCTGCCGACTGTAGCGGTGGTGAGTCGGGTATGAAGGAGCCTCATGGACGCTGAGAAACCTCTTGACTCTTCTCAAAACCGAATGTTGTCTCTGGTGTTTCTCCTCTTCCCAAGGCCATTCTTCCCCATAGAGGAATTCTGTATCTGCCAGCCTGCCAAATAAAGCCAGGTAGAAGATGTCACTTAAATATCGGAAGCATTGGGTTTCTATGCACATATAGATCCCTCTGTTTCAGAGACAGGAACCAAGACACGGGAGCCAAGGCCCTAGTGTGTCCCTAAAGAAAAGCAGCAAAAGGATGAGGGTGCTAGGAAAGAGTGTCTGTGCCTTTGAATCAGCCAGATCACACAGAGAACTCTCCACATCCAGGTGTCTCTTCACCTAAGGACCAGGCTGGGAGGCCATCCAGCCAGGCATCTGGCACCATTTCATATTTGAGCTGCAGCCTTCTGAGGCAGCTCCACATGGTTAGGCTTGTGCTAAGGGTGAGGGAAAGGGGAGAAAGGAGTCCTAGTCAGGGCTGTAGTTACGTTTTCAGTAGAATCCTTCAGGCAAAAATAACAACAATAAGTGAAAAGGCAACTGCTGGAAACAGAGGACAACAGTTTCAAAAAATGTTGAAATTACTCAGATGGCCAAATCTCACTTACTCCTGGGGCATGACAGTGTGTCTGAAGGTCTCACCTGTACTTGGTACTCTTCGCCTGCACAGCCTTGGTGCTTTATGAGAACAATTACTGCTGCACGTGCCAGACAACTCAGTACACGTCACTGACTAAGAGCAGCCCAGACAAGCCAAACTGGCCCATTTACTTGTCCTAAGGACAAGAATGGCAAAGGGGCTTGGGCCAAATCTGAGGTAAGGAGCACAGGCAGGCAACACTAACCCGGAGGGGCAGAGGAACTTCATCATTCATTTGTGAAGATGATAGAATGGTTTGTGTTGGAAGGGACCTTTAGAGGCACCTAATCCAACCCCTGCAATGAGCAGGGACACCTTCAACTAGATCAGGTTCCTCATTGCCCCATCCAACCTGGCCTTGAATGTTTCCAGGAATGGGACATCTACCACCTCTTTGGGCAACCTGTTCCAGATGTTAGCTTGAGGTGACTGGAGAAGACTGGATTTAGGCTCAAGCTTTATATATTTGCTTTGGACTTGGAAGAATTTTTAGAGCTTGTTTTTGAAGTTTGCGTAAGAACTACCCATTATTTTTAAAGATATGAACAGACAAATGGTTCAGATGAGAGGAAAATTAATTAAAAAATCAACACATCAGAGCTGTTTGCATTCCACAGGGGCTACCAGGGAGCTACTTTTCATTCACTACTTCCTTAACTTTTTGTGTGAAGTACTTCTTATTAAAAAATTGTTTGCAGACTTAATGATGTCTCTTCTTTGCCACCTTTTCCCCCTAGAAATTGCCTTAAAATAAATTATATTCTATGAATTTTTCTTCTTTACTTTTTTTGCTTTCTTCTTTACTTTTCCTTTTGCCATTTTATAGTTTTTCCGTAAGGAAATAACTCCTGAAAAGGCTGTGTATGATAAAAGGAACTCATATAAATCATTGTCCTTTGTAGTAGAATGCATGCAAAAATGAAAAAATAAGAGGAACAAAAATAAGAAAACCACAATTTTGAGGCCAAATGAAACAAAAAATTAAAGACATTTTATTTGGATAAAGGTGGGAAATGATGGGAAAATTGTAAATATCTGGAGATAATTTTTATGGTTAAAAAAATGGCTTCTGTAAAGTTTTAAAAAAGATTTTCAGATGAGAACATCTACTTGCCTGTTATTTTTTCAGGCATGATAGTATTTACACTTATATTACAGCATGTCACAAGTATTTAAGCAGCTTCAAAGCTAACTGGCCTATCACTGATTTCTCATATAGGTCCTGACAACAGGGGGCAATCTTATACCCTCTATGTTACTTTTTAACCATTGATCTTTACTGATCTCTGCAAATAAATCCTCTTCATATCTTCACAAAATCTGACCATTTCAACTTCCATGCCTAGATTATTAGTCAATGAAAGGTCATACAACATTTAAGATAATTTCTTGTTGATCTTTACAAAAATCTGGACTGATTTTAAATGTCATCTGCTAACTAAATGAACAAAGAAATAGTTATTTCACTAACTGGGAATGCATGAAGAAGCTGTAAGAAAGCATTATTTAGAAAAGCCAGTCACTGTCTTCAGGCATCATCCTGTGCTCAGAGACTATCAACAAACCCTTCCTGCAAACATGCTCTATTTATTGATCATACAATTGAAGATATGCATGCACAATTTGGATGAACACATGGACCACTGGAGTCATCATCCCACCAACACCAGCCTGTCCACTCCCTCCTAATTTCCCATTTCCATCTTGCCCCCTTGCAGTATTGTCAGAGCCCGCATCCCTGCACTGACTGTCTGCCAATCAACATGGACTGTTGGGTGGGGATCTTTCTGATGGCATTAAGGACCCTTGTGCCACTCACCCCATTTCAATAGTCGATCCAAGAAATGAAGGAATGCAGTAATCAGCAGCTGCTTTTGTGTAGGGTGGCCGGGCAGAAGTATCATTCCAGTAAATATCTTTCTCCATCCTTGGCAAGTTCATGTGCATCTCATCCACCGCCAGAAGTGAAACCTTAGATTTTTTTTTTATAAATCATGTCACTTTCAACATAGTGCAGTATATGAAATAGTCTGCTTTACGCTCCCTGGGTCAACATTTCTTTCAGAAACCTTTTAACATAAGCTGTATACGATGGCCTGGGCATTAGGAAGAGACTCAGTATTATAAAATAAACCCCCTGTATCTGCCTATACTTATGAAAGCATAAATTTTATCATAACTTGAGTCTTCTGTACTGCAAAGATATTTGTGCCAGGTTGAAGTCCTTCCCACACGTATAATGAGTTAAATGTGATCCTTCATTGCTATGGAGGGTCTGTGTAAAGTATTACACATGTGTTCCTGAAATGTCCAGAGGTCAAGAAACTTTCTGATATGTTTCATTGCCATTTTAAGACATTCTGAATCAAGTATGTGAACATTCTTCTAATAAATTTTACACAACAGGCTCTAAGGCACAGAAGCATGAGTACCCTGAAGTGGTGCTAAGCCACAGAGCATCTTTGTCAGTGTGAAGTCCTTTCCCATTCTTGCACGTACGTGCACTGATTACTTTGGTTATTTCGCTTAATTTGGTGGTTTGCTTGGCCCTTTGCTCCTCCTAACTCCTGGGCTCTGCTTTGCTGATGTGGAGTCCGACAACAGCTCAGCCAGCCCTATGCTTGGCTCTGTGCAAGGGGAGCAGCGGGTGCTGTGGGACCTCCTCATGTCTCTGAGCTCCTTCACAGCACAACAGACAGGACTCTTTGGGAATCAGGGGTAATGGCAATAAATATGTACCCCTGTCATGTCACAGCTCCTGCCACTGGGGACACTGGCTCCTGTACTGACCACAGATACTGCTGTGGGTGGCAGCATCAGAACATGAATCATGGTACTGGCCCTGCTTACTAGTTCAGGGCCCTACTTGGTCTTTTTAGTATTTTTGCTGCCTTTCTTTTTAAAGGAAGGTTCATATGCAATATTTTAATCTCAAGACATTTAGATTAGCAAAACATGTTCTGTGTGGGAATGGCTTTTGGATTTTGCAGGAATGACCTACATTACATGCTTTTCCAGGCACAGAGTGATCTTATAATTTAAGGTCAGCTGTTTGCATGCTTATTCAGGCATTTTAAATGCCAAATACCAAAATCAAGATGAATTAGCTCGTAAAAACAAACTCTGTGGATCACAGCCAGAGGTAATCCTTCAGGGAAAGAATATGTTTTGCTGACACTTGTTGCCCTAATTTGTTCCTCAATATACAACATTGTATCAGATGTAATGATAACCTATGGTAGAGTAGAGCTGGAAGTAGAAATAACAACAGCAACCTGTAAATTTCTATCGATGCACCAATTAGTTTCAAAATCATCATCATCTTCTCCAAACGGATTAATGAGTTGTTCAGCGACCTGGAAAGAAAATGAGACAGTGAAGAGAGGTTGGCATGCCATGTCAGGACTACTGCTGCAGAGAAAGTAGGATTGGATTTTTCTCTCTCTCCCTGCCTGTCACTTGCAATCACAGCTTGAGCTCTGTGTGATGGTTCTGCCAGCCTAGCGAAGGAGCAGCTTGCTTTCACTATAGATTCCTATCTGTGCCTCGCTGGTGCTGTCAATCATAATCGTCAGCACTAACCTACTGGGAACTGAGACATGTCTGGGCCAAGGTAATTGTCACATACAATAGTCACTACCTTTGCTTACTGTTGTCTTTGGCTCATTTAAATGAATGGTTTAGCAGCCAGAGGCTGTTGTTGCACTGTTGTCTGCAATAGTCCACCAGCCCCATGGGGTCAGTATTCCCAAGCCTTGCAGCTAGACTCTGCCGGAGGGAGTAGAACTCGTCTCTCTGCCTCAGCCCTCAGCCCCAGCTTCTTTATAAGGGTTAACCCTGATGGCAACCTTCCAAGGCTTTTCAGGAAAAGCAGCCTACAAAAAAACTTGACTCAAGTCAACTCTGTGCATCATGCTAGCCAAATCCAAGAGACGGAATCCGAGTCTGTTCTTTAATTCAGCCTGCTGGCTTGGGTTTCTGTCCCTGAACTGGTTGAAACTGCAGGGCAGAAGCTCATCCTATGGAGAACACAATCAAACAGTGAGCTCAGACACCTTTGTGGTGAGGCACCTTGGTCTGGGAACTAGTCTGCAAAGGGAACCCTCTCTGGCAGCCCCCATCCAGTGGAAAAAAACCCAAAGATTGCCCCCCATACCCGTGATCACTAAAGTGCATTGCAGGGAGTAAGCACTTAGCTGCTGTGGGAGGAAAAAAAGATTAAACAGAAAAAAAAGGTTTTAGGAAATTCAGACTGCTTCTCTATTTCCTTTCTTCCCCATGCTTTTCTCCTTCTGTTTATCTTTTTAAAGTCCAGTTTTGAAGCTGATCACATTCTTGATACCTCTTCCAAGCCTTCCTAGTTGTCACCAGGGCCATGCACAGGAGCAGGAGTCAGGTTCTTGGTTTAATGTGGGTATGGGTAAAGCAGCAGTATGATTAAACAGTCCTGTTCATTAACCTCACTATGGACAGCTTTGATCTAAATAACTTATAGCTGTAAGGCAGTTTCTCCCTGGATATTTTTCCTATGTTCCTCTAGGTTTTACCTGTGGATTAGCACTTGCTGACTCTCTGAGGCCCCTGCTTCCCAGGCCAGCACTGACACAGAACAAAAGAACTGCTGAGTAAATTAACACTACAAAAACACCTGTAAGGCAGGAGGAATGAAAGGAGACAGGGGCCACCTCTGCTCACACTCACTGACATGGTATTAAATTTTGGGTACAGCTGCAATAGGAAGGAACCAGAACACAGTCTGTGTTGTGGCTCTCCAGGGAAGACATGGATCAGCTTAGTGTAAACCAGTGGATCACCACCCAAAATCCACCATAAAACCTATCACATGAGCTTAAAAAAGTGAGCAGGACTGGGACAGAGTAAACAGCAGTTGTGGCCTTTTTTTTTGGCTGACCTGGTCCTGGCATGTGAGACATGACGTTATTCTCCAGAAAGGAATGTAGTGCTGGACAACTAAACTCTGTATTTGGACAGTCCATCTGTCCCTGTAATGAAAATGGGGATTTAGAAACATCTCATGTAATGGGAAACTTTGGCCCTGTATTATAGGTATAACAGACCAGGCTTGAGGCCAAGGAATGAGCTCAGTTTACCCATTATTTCTGAGGAATTGCCAAGTTACTGGAAGTCAGTATCTCAGGGTCCTTTTTGCTGCCTGGCAGCCAAAGTCCAACACGCTCAGCAGGAAACTGGCAGTAACCTTCAAGACAAAAATATCCTGACTTGGGGCACTGAAGGTTTGGACAAACCTTCAGTCTAAGGAAACACTGCTGATAATAAAACTTCTTCTCCTCCCTTTCATTTCCTTATGCAGAAGATTTTTCAGTTACAATGGCACCTCATACTTGCCACAGCCAGGAGCTGGCTGGAAGCTCTGAGCCTAACTGGAAGAGATGCTATTAACATCCTTGGGTGCTGAAGAAGGAAAACCCATTTCCCCTCAGGAGCACCAGCAGGGTGGTCAAGAGGAACAGCTTACAGTTTTAAACCCTCTAGTATAACCCTGGAAGACACTGCCTAGAGATAAAGCCTCACTTTCCTCCAGGAGAAGTTGCTACTTTCACCATACCAGCCCCCCTTCTTCTCTCTCCCGCTCCCATCCAGGCTAGTCCCTATGCAGCAAAATCCTTTTCCCCCTGATTTCCTAGGACACAGGACTAGAGGGGCTTGTACTGCAGGCACTTTACTTCTTCTCACAATCTGCCAGCTAGATGTGCTGCCTTCTCTATGCTGCCCTTTGGAGTTGGCTGTGGGAAGGTGTCTCTAAAACTGGCCAATTTTGTTCCATTTATATTCTAACAGAAAAGTTCGCTCTATGTTTCCAGCCATGATTAATAAACACAAAAGGAAATCTTAATGTGCATAGACCCCAATGTACCAATTTGCCTTTTATTTGAAACTGTTTTCCAGTGAGTTTATTGCAGAGGAGAGAACCACCTTGAGGTATGTGGCTTACTCCACTATCAGATTGATTGTGGTATGCTAGCCTAGCAGTCATCAATGGGCTAATGGGCAGCATTCAATTCCTCTATAACTCTTATTTTTAATTAACATTTTTATACAGAGGAGTTCTAGCCAATATTGTCTGTCACTATTTCACAGCCCTCTGGAACTGGGGACATTTAATTGCCTGCATCTGATGAGGTTAACAGCAGATATTACTGGCTTTGATCATAAGAAGAAAGTATCATTTGGTCTCTTTCAGCTGATGCCAGATCTGCAGCCATATTTCCCCACTGCAGAATGGAGTGGGAGAAAGGATTTTTTAAAATCTGTTTTCTGTCACCTTTTAGTTCAAATCCTGAGACTTGATTTTTGTGGGAGTAATACTCCCTTGGGGAATTGTGGCTGCATTGGTGCTACTAAAATGGTCTCTTTCAGATTCACGACCATTTCTTACCACACAGTCTGTCAGGTGGAATTGAAAATGTATTGCATAATATTTCTATATGACCACAGAACACTTCAGGCTGAATTCACCCCTGGTGTAACTTCAGCATTTATTGGTGATATTCCATGTGTGTCACAAATCTGACACCTTGACCAGCCCCCTGTGGCAGTGCCCCCCAGGAAAGGTTCCCCCATCACCTGTCCAGAAAGTTAGTTTACCTTGAGCCATCCTGCGTAGAAGAAGAACTGCAACAGTGTGAAGATTGGAATGTAAATATCTAAGTCATGTCCCTGATACCCTTGGTCAGTATCCAAAAACTGGCGCCCTATCAGGCAGGCAAAGAAAAATGTATAGACTGCGAGAGTAACAACCTGCAAAGAACAGAACTTCATTGAAATAATGGAATAATACAATCCTATGCTTAAGGCAACACATACCCAAAAGCCTTTGACTGCCTTTTGCCATATAATTTATAAATCTGTAGGAAGTATTGCAAATACAGAGGCCACAGGAATAATTATGACCAGGAAGAACACTCAGGAAACATAAAAACATTTCAGTGCTTCCCTCCCATCTTCCAAATTATGCAAGATCTTCAAAACATCTCTGCATTAAATATGCTTTAAATAGTTAACCAGGCCTCCATGATCCTGCGTGAGTGAATCCATGCTCAATATCTCAGAGACTCTGTTTGAGGCTATGAATGTTTTATACCATGAATGTTTTGTACCAACCTTCCCTTTTATGGAAATAGTGTTTTGAATTTTTTACAGAATAATAGCTCAGTACCTGGGTGTAGACCAGTGGAATTCCAACCCAGTCATAACCAAACAAAAGGCTACACCAAGACCGGTACTTATTCATCTCCTAAAAGGGGAAAAAAAACCCAACCAGCAAGAAACCACAACAAAATAAAATTGTGTGGAGTACAATTCTGAATTACAAATATTTTGTTACAGTTCATTTTTAAATGATATAAAAAGCACATATAAAAAGACAGGGAGAAAAGAAAGTATAGTACATATAAATTGATACTGTAACTGTACCCAGCACTCCATTTGAATATTGACTTGGTTTATGGAGTTGGAGTGCTTAGTATACTTTGTATCTCTTCACAATTCATCTTCTGTTTCTATCTTATCTGTAGTCTAGTGATACTTGAAAGAGAATATATTATATCATAAAAAGGATGTTTTACCACTTAATGAAATATTCAGGGAGATTATCTTCTCTGGAACTGGTAATAAAATCTTCAAAATGCCAAATTATTCTCATTTCTCATATTCTCAGCAATGGAACAAGTACGAATTTACAGTGATGTTACAACACTTCTTTACCCATTGATTTGTTGCTTCTTTCAATACCTTCTTAGTCATATTAAAAAGGATCCCAGTGAGCTGCTGTGTGTGTACATTGGTACACAAAGAAAAGTGGGATGAATCCTGAGTAAGGTCATTTAGATGACACAGGAGACTTGTGCACACCAAGCAAAATCAAGTATGCAAGTGAAAAGCTACCACATAGCAATTTCAGATCAGTTTTTTGTAGATTTACTTTTGCTACTTACGTTCATCAGTGTCTGCAGATCCACACTGTCTCGAATTCTTCCCTCTTTTCTTGCCTTTGATGCCAAATTTCCAAACCAGACAAATGGGACCCAGTATTTCAGGTGTGGAGACTTAAGGTCATCAAAAAGTTTTCTTTCATATCTTGTCATAAAACCTGTTTACCAAAAAAACCAAAACAACCTTCATTTATTCTGTGCTTTCAGTGCTACTGATACTATAATTTTGGAATATGTTTCTGTTTATGTAATATTTGCATAGAACTCTGCTAAACACAACTTACAATTCTAACTAGTGACCTCCTCTTTGTTTTTCAATTTTTTTTTCCAGAACAGGCCTTGATTGAAGCAACTTCTTTTCGGATTAATTACCTACGTTAAATTCCTCTTTACCGATATAGGCAATAATTTGCTATTACTGTGTTCTCATATCTAACTGCTGACGTATGGTAGATACATAGAATACTGAGAATTGCACAAATTACTCTCTAGTTTCATATTCTACTTTCATAAAAATAAGGAGCTTGATATATCAGTCAAGATACAATCACTTTTCAGCAATGATGACTTGCAGAAGCATTTTGACATACATTGTAAGGGCAGCTACATGACCTTCTGATTCTGGTAATTTTTTGTTAAGTCTGCAAAGCAGTGAGGATACAAGTGCATGCATGAAACAGAGCCCAACGGAGAGTGTGCCTTCTGCCAGTGAAATACTTCCCTGACAGATTGTTTCATGTTTTCTTTGGGGTTATGAAGGCATGCAAAGAGATGAAGAGGGAATCATGCACAGAAATCCCGCTGCTAAGAGGACACTGGGCCAGGTGACATGCTGTGGGGCTGCAGGCTGAAGCTGCTTTCTGCCTGGCAATTTGCCTTGCTGGGGTGCTGGGAAGGTATTAGGTTTCCTGAAGAGTTCCCCTGCCTCATGAAGCCCTGCTTCCCCCTGCTGCAAGCAGGTCCGGGGTCACATAACAGGGGAGCCAGGGCTCTGTGACAAATCCTGCACCAGAGCCAGTCACTGCCTGGGACTGGCAAGGGAGCAGCTGGCTTTTGGAGCAACACCTCCGCCCCCCTGGGGAAGAAAGCTCTGCTCTGCTGTCCTCCTTCCACCCAGGCTTTGACAAAAACAATCTCAAAAAATTCACATTTTCCTTTGTCCAAATCCTGGATTTTCTGGTATTGGAGCAATCATTTGGAGGATCTTAGTTTTTGCTCAGGTGAGTGACATCTGTCAGGGTGGGTATAAAGCTTCTTTTGTTGTGTTGACATTGGCTCTGAAATAGGACAAAGTTAGTAATATGACAGTCCCAGTATAGGGAGCTCAGCCAATCAATTACAAGTTCCCAATTCAGTAAGGGAATTGACAGAGACTCCAACTAGTAACTAAGAACATGCTCATTATTGCTAACATTGCTAAAGACACATGACGCAGCAAACAAATAAATATATGGAAACTCAGTTGTGTTTCATAGAAATGTGAATAAAGGCAAAGGAGATTTGCTAAACACAGTGATCCTAAATATTTTGTTGTTGAGGAAAATGCCACTACTGTACAGTTGGAACAAGCCTACACAGGAGGTATGAAATACTGTAACTACTGAGAAGGAAGGCAAGGACAGGACAGAAAATACTGTGGAAGAGGAAATATTCAGCAGCAAGACACAGTACTCGTGCAGCATCATTGAATTTGAGAAAAGAATAAGATAAAGCTTTTAAAAGTTTCCTGGGCATTAGTCACTCCTAATCAACTTCACAGAAATAATCAGGCAACCAGACAAATTAACCTGCTAGTCATGACTCCTGACTCCTGAAAGTTGGTCTTTCAGGCTGCCTTTAGTTTTTGTCTGGCCAGCCTGCTCATTACAGGACAGGAAAAGATGTTTCTGTCAGGCTGAAACAACAACCAGAAAAACAAAGAATTGAATCTGAAGTAAACACTGGATGCAAGTCACTTGGAGGTTCTGGAAAGACAAAGAGCAGCAAGGATCACTTCAGCTTTCCACTGAAACTGGGCACCTTTTGTTCAGGAAAGCTCAACAAAGCTTTTATTTATAAAGTTCAAGTTGACATTAATTTTAAAGTGTTTGTGTTAATTTTGATTAAATATTCTCTTTGATAAATATTAATAATGCCTAGAATTCTTATTGCAGAAAATACTAATTCTGGATTGCTGTTACTGCTGGCAATACAGACAACATTCATTTCAGAATAGCTCGCTGTTATTGCAGTGGTAAAGAAACACTTTATATTCCATCAAATATAGAGGAGGATATCAAACCTCAGCTATTAAAATTACATGGTTTCTAAATATGGTCATGCTATTTTTATTTAGGAGTATTCCAAGAATTAACCAAGAAACTCTACAAACAATAACGCTGGTTTTGACAAGCACTGGAAGACTGGAGAAGCTCCAGAAAATGGGAAATATTTGTCAAATATTGTTCCAAGATCTTGAAAAGGATGATCTAAGGAATGACAGGGCACTGAATCCTTGTGAAAGTATGAGAAGAATGACATGGAGTACAATCAATAAATAATCAAAGGACAATAATGTGAACAGTGCCAGCCTAAGAGATCTTACAGAAAATTCTTGATGAGAACACAAGTCTCGCTGGAAAACAATCACTCATGCTCTCCCTTAAGTGATTCAAAGAGTATTCAGTTCTCTTGTTAAAACGCAATGGTTTGAGACAAGACTGGTTCAGGTTATTCACATTAAATATTTTGAATACTAGTGGTTAGAGAAGAAGGAAAATGATCAAGGAGATGAAGGTTTCATTTTCTGCTTCTATCTTATGTGGGAAAGGGTTAATTTAGGTGCCTCCTTCCAGCAGAGGATTTGGGACTGCAGTCTTCAGCCCTCTGTAGGTATTCATGCTGCTGAGCTCACATGTCATGTTTCTCTTCAGCATTTCCCATCAGCTCTTTTGGGCTGCTCTCTGCTCAGCTGCTCACTCATTACTCTGCTTTTTAAGAGCTGTGCTCTTGAGCATCCAACTTCCCTCTTGCACCTTGCAGCCAACAGGTTTGCTACGCTCAGGATGGCTGCTGGGCATTTGACACTAACGGCATGCGTGCCCCAGCACTCAGCATCATAAAGGAGTGAATCTACATGCATCTACTGTCTCCATAAAGAGTGTTAAAACATGAAAAAGAGTCATGAGGAAGGTCCAGCACTCAAGACTGTATCCTACAGGGAGAGACTACAGTTGGTGAAGCTCCTGAGTTTCATTCAAACTTTTATGCAGTCTGCTAACACGTAACTATTGAGAGAAAAATTATATTTTCTTCTAATTAAAAAACAAAGAATCCAAACCTATTACAAAATCCAGTGAATAGAAGATAACACTGTGCAAGTTCAGACTGAGAATAAAATGTCACTCTTCAACAGCAAGTTCGCTGTTGTGAATGTCTGTTCACCTAGGATGCAGTGTGGCCTCTAGTACATCCATCTGAATTTTAAATCTGGGCTGATTATATTCCTAGAAGGTATTACAGCTCAGTCAGAAATTGCAGCATGATAAAGGATGCTGCTAGCAAGCTTTTGTGCCTTGTGTTATGGATGAGTCAGACGAGATTATCATCATGGCATTGTTCTCAAATTTAAAATCTATGAATTTAAGCAGGTTGTTTGCTGAAAAAAGAAGTGTGTAGCAATAGTTATGTCATGGCAGTTCTCAGTTTGACAGAAAAATGCAAAATCGTCACAAGTTGTTTCAATTATGACTGTGCTGTAAGTATCAGATTTGTGCTGTTCATGTTCATATTAAATGCCTCCCTCCCTTGCAGTCTTACATGCAATGCCACAGGGAGCTACGGAGGGGATGATTGCAGAGTATTGTCTAAGTAATTGGACGTTAATAGGAGCAAAATATACCCTGAATGCTTGGTACTGCATCAATGAAAATTCTGCAGCACAATACGCATTAAAACCTACAAAATCAGTACTGAAATCCAGAGCTGACTACACTATCAATACTTATATACACAGTTTATAGTAGAAGCTTTTTCTCTGTTGAAAAAACCAACAATCAAAACTTGCTTTCCAGTCTACAGTTTCGGTACAGCACTGTGACATTCTGTCTCTTTGGAACAGATTGTCTTTAGCAATGGGGAGGCAGAGCTGGATTAGCTGCCTGGAAATGTTGTAATTTTCCAGTGCGTAGCCGAAGCAGATTGCTGGGGAGAGTGACAGAAGCTTCCTTGACCTCTCACAGGCTCAGGTAAACAGTTTTGTTGAACAGCACAAGGAAGAGAGCTTTAAAATTCAATGAATCTAGCATAAATGGTTTGGGGTTTTATTTTTTTTTTCAGTAAGATTGGTGCATTATGCCTGGAATTTTTTTTTAATATCCAAAGTTTCTCACACATATTTGAAATCTGTATATGTATATATACAGATATACATATTTTATCTTTTTTATAAATTGCATATTTTAACTTGCTACAACTTTGCTTACTAATCTCTGCCAAAGGAATAATTTTAAGAAATTCAAGATATTCAGTAGAAAACATAACTTCTATTTGGAACAGATCCCCCATATCTTTGCATTGCTGTTCTACCTCTGATGCTGACTATGCCAGTCAGAAGGCACAGTGTCACACCTTGCCTTTAAATACTGAGCAGTCAGTCCTTGGTATACAATCAAAGTGTTACAAGACTGAACTCTCTTCACCATCATCACACTCACTGTGTTATTGAAAGAAACAGAAAACAAAGACATGCTTAATACTTGGTATATTTATCCTTGAAAAACTAAGGTAAGGTTTTCAATTTAAAAAAACCCCATTGGGACTGAGGGTTTTTCTCAGTAAATCACAACACTTAAAATGTGCAATCCATTTAAAATGTAGTCTACTTAGAAAAAAAAAAAAGAGATAAAGCTGTACTTGGTAAGTGCCTGCAGAGATCAGCCTCTGATACACCAGATCAAGTTATATTCCAGACACTGAGGCAATGCCATATGACAAGTCACCATTCCTACTGCATCATACTATATTTCAACTTTGTTATTTTTTGTGCTTTAGAGAATGTTGTACCTGCTCCATACACCTGAGTGTTTGGGGCAGGCCTGTTGCCTCCATGGTGTCTGAAAGGAGATTAACATAAGAGTGTCAAACTCGTTTGATTTCTATGGTGTTGCTAGATGAAGACTTTAGGAACATTAAAAATGCACTCTTAAGGTTGTAATTTAAGTGACTAACAAGAGAGTGATTGCTTTGACGTGGGTTAATATGAGGCACACACTGGCCCACGGGAAAAAAAAATGAGGCTGGCTCCTTGCCTCCCTGAGCCCCCAACTCTGAGGGAAAGGAGAGCAATTCTGGGGAGGCAAACTCCAGTACCTGCTCCTACCACATGGTCCATGGTGGGGAACCTTTTGTACACAGCTGTGCTCACAGAGCGAAAGATCAGCAGAGACGTTAAATTCACATAACGCATGAGAGTCCTCCTTAGCAAGCGCCCGTACTCGTCTCTGCCCTGGACACAGCTGGAGATGAGGAACATCAGACGATCCGGCCATGGCAAGTTCACAAACTGGTTCCACCAGCGATTCACCACCAAAGTAACGTAGAAACCTGAGAGTTAGAAGGAAGAATGTCCAGTGCCTATCAGGATTTCAGTTACTTTAATTTTAGTTTGCAGAGTATCATTCATATCACTAAGCTGCTATGTTTCCCAGAATAAATGCAATAAGTGATGTCAAAACCCAGGATGCAATAAGTACCAATTATTTAATAGACATTGCAGTGTAACAATATGTTCCAGCTAGTATCTCATACCTATGAACTTTCACATTTCCTCTTTTGTAGTAAAACGCAGAGTGGATTCAGCTCATTGAAAGATCAGTTACAAGGTATCACTGTTAGTGGGCATGATCTAGATCTAGATCTATGTGTCTAGATCAAGATATATGGAGATCTTTTTTGTTAGTATATTAAGAACATGACCATAAATGTTGATGTGACAAAAGCAACTTGAACTTGAGGAGACCTGTTGGAAGCAGATGATTTATTGTGAACCTCTAAACTCCCACATCCCCCTCAGCTCTGAAATGCTTCCATGCACCAACATTCACAAAATGCCTGAACAGAGACAAAGTTGGATAACAATTTCACATTTAACTGGTACTTACCAAGCACAAAAGTTACTGGGATTTGTTCAGCATATTTGTCACAGTAAATTGATAATTTTTCAAAGAACCGTTTTTGGCTACCTGTAAGAAAAAATCTGCAGCAAAAATAAAATGTATCTGTCCTTGCATAATATTCTGGCACTAGCTACAAAGGGCAAACACGTATAAATTATCCGATACGTGCACTGGCGAGCAACCTGGGCTAATGTCTTCACGCAAATTCTTAAAGGTAGAGGGCTGAACACTTGTGGCATGTATTAAAGAGGCTGGAGGAGACAACAGTATTATTCCCTGTCTTTTTAGTTTTCTCAGGACTAATTTGACTGGCACTACTAATTGGATCAATATGCCTGGAGAATCAATTTGCTGTCCCATACAGACCAAAGAGGTCTAAGTCTGCAAGTAGAGCTTACTCTCCTTTTTCAGAGTGGTACTTAATGGAAATGTTCAGGTCTGCTTGAATTGCAAAAGGTTACCAATCTAATTCCTCTGATTTGGAAATGTTACACTGTTGCAATAATTTTTTAATTCTTATTCCTATGAAATTTTTCTTTTCCACAAGATTAAAATACAGTATTTATTTTGCAATGAGGAAAATATTCACCGAATGATAGCAAATGGACCATGGCAGCTCCTGCCCATGGGAAAAGATACCTAATGAAATACAACAAGCTTCAATATAATTTTTTTTCATTTGTATAGGTGAGTATTACAGTTACTCTTTCATTTCTTATAAAAGGAACATATAACAAATACTTGGTGGGTTTTGCTTACAATTGTGCAATAAAAATTGGAGCACATATAGAAAGCTTTCTGTGGTGTATTTACCATGGTCTTCAATTGCCTGACATTTCAGTAAAACTAGATTAATTTAAATAACTGTGAGATTCTGGTGTTTCTTTACATATTAATGCTATAATTTTCTTTCTTTGTTTTCAGGTATAGATTACTGAACAAAAAATAATGATTAATTAGAGACAAACTGAAGCTCATTTTCTCCTTGCTTCCAATAAAAAGCAGAGATCTAATTACAGATCACTGTAAGAACTGAATCATCATTTTGATACTTCTATGTAATGTACTTCATTGGTTAAAATTTCACAGTACTAATTGATGCATCGCATCTGTCATACAGGTGTTTAATTCACACCTTGGTGAAAAAAGCAATTCTTCTTCTAATGTGTTCCTCCCAGGTGCTGGGTGACACACAGCTAATAACCATGTCTGGCTTCCACGCAGTTTTCCTTGGTTCTCTGCAAGCTTAAAAATCAAGTTTGCATGCCTTCCTAGCTTCAAGAAAACTTTACTTTTCCTGGTTATATAGCTTCACTCTAAAATTATTACCTCTCAAGCTTGTTCAAGCAACCAAAGACAGAGTTCTGCAGGGAGAACAAAAGGTCTATACCTATGATCCAAAGCAGGGAGGCACGCTCATGTCAAAATGTCAGAATGATAAAAGCTGTATAACCTGGGCTAGCTCTGAGTTTTTATTTAGTCTAACTTCAGTTGGATGGTTGCTCAATGCTAGGCTAAAACTACAATCAGCTGAATATGATGAGCAGTATTGACACCCTACATACTTCCTCTGGAACCTAAAGTAAACCTGGAAAGGTAAGCATATTAGAAAATGTTCAAGGAAAGCACAATAAGTAAATAGTAACCTCCCCCCATCATTCATCAGCCTAACACTAGGCAGTCTGAAACTTCAGTATAACATTTAATGAGATGTGAATTGGAAAGAGTGTACCTGTATAATACACTTATCGCTGTGTAAAGAGTAGCAAAAACAATAAATTCTCTGTACAGCAATTTGTAGATGCTGCCTTTCCACCTTAGGAGTAATCTGTGAAATCCAAAGAAAGTGGCATTTGCTACTTTGCTGGAATAAGTGACTGTCATCGTCTTGGTAGGCTGGGCCTAGAAACAGTAGAAGAGAAGCAGGACACCAACAACATTTTAGACAGTGCATCCTAACCTGAATGTACCCTTGTATAAATAGATACATGGATATACATGTAAATTTACACATATAATAGTACGTGCACATAAATACATGGTGTTTGTATCCATATATATATAGAAAGAGAGGGAAAAATAAAAATCTTGCAGTTACAAGCCCTGTTGAGACCTGCAGATTGACTGATGCAAGGCTGTGTTTGGGCTTTATGTTAATGACCACCCAAACCTGGCAGTTAGCACTGAATGTGGCTACCTTCCTGAGTGGCAGTGGCAGGGACATGTTACACAGCTGAAATCTCTGCTTACTCTCAGTTTCCTCCACTCTAGTGTGAGTGAAGAATGGGAAGCAAATTTGCTTCAATTTTTTTTTCAAAACTTTTCAACTTCTTGATAAAAGAAGTAAAGCTAAATTCCACAAATGCACGTACATCCCCAGCCAGTATTTTTAGCTGGCTCTGGTGATTATAATCATTTAAAAACCAAATGAGATTTTGAGACTGCCTCTTTCATTAACAGTTACAACAGCAGCTGAAATCAGCTGGGGACCGCTGTTATTTCTCTCCTTGGCAGCTAGACTTACTCATCAGTACTCCAGCATTGCATGGCCATGCAAAACAAGCCATAGGGCTGCTCGGGTAGGTAGTGTGAGACAGTGTAATTAAAGTACAACTGAAAATACACAGGTAAATACTTTGTGCTGGGCTTGGTACTTGCTTACCCAGCACAGGGAGATGCTACAGGAACTTCTGTGTGCTTACAAAACAAATCCTAACTCCAAATGTGGATGAAAGCAGTTTTATACAGCATGCAAGAAAGAGAGTAATTAAGACAAGCACAAAATCTCAGGAAGGTTACTGTATATCACAAATTGATTCTCGTCTATATTTTTGTGATGTCACTGCAGCAAATTTATTGGAGGGGGGAGGAGAAAAATCTGAACTCCTAGTTAATAGATGACTTGGTAGTATTTTGTGCATCTTGGCTGTGTGTCTGATGCAGAGCATAAAGTAAGCCATTAAAATTCAGCTGTGAAAGTGCCACTTTTTATTTTAGTCACCAAGGGAATCAGCAGGGAAAAGACACCATAACCCTTGTATTGCCGACAGGCTGTCTCTTTTCCTCTGCAGAATGACTACTTGATATTTGCCAGCATGGCCTTGAAGATTACACTCTGTGTTTGTTTTTTTTTCCTAAAGAAGTATGGGTTTTGGTGTTTAGAATCCAAATGATAGTTTTTCTTTTCTTGAGCCTTGGCACAGACCTTTAAATTTTTTGTTATCATTGTTGTAGTCCAAGAAGTTCAATGTAAGAGCCAACCTGTCTGACTGGCAAGCATGGAAATGCAGTCCTGTCTGCTAAAACCCTTGTGGTCAGGATGCAGTGCTTAAGAAAATGGAGGCAAAGATTTCCATTCTCCAGCAGAGTGGGGCTTTATAAACAATGAAAGAAATCTGAGGCTAGAGGGGAGGAATGGGGTAAAAAATATGCTTAAAAATACACTGTGTTTCCTGGAATTGCTGTAGGAGCCTTTAGACCTTGCCCATTGATGCTGTGGAGTATATGTTTAAGCCATATCACCAACAAGTGTGTCTTTATCTCCCCATTAATATCCACTTTGTAATGGAAATCTCCAGTGGGAATGACTGAATATAGGGACTTAGATCTAGAAAAGATGTCTGAGAACGGGAGGGCTTATAGCCTGGCAAGAATGCAGACCCTCAGCGCAACACAGGGCCACAATGAGAGGGTGAAGTTAGACAAATGCAGGATGGAACAAAACATAAATTGCTAACTGTGGGGGCAGCCA
>WEIT01032298.1:0-72587 GCA_013389985.1 Dryoscopus gambensis
GGCGGCTCCGGGGGAGGTCGCTGAGGCGGCGGCGGGAGCCCCGGCCGGGGCGGGCGGAGGGCAAGGACCGGGCTGCGCCGGGAACGGGAAGGCTGCAAAGCCTCCGAGCCGGAGGACTGCCCGGGCTTACAAATGCGTGTGCTCTCCACATAAACATTGAACGCCCTTACTGTATCATATTTATAGAGACTTAATAAAGAGCTGCCGACTACGTGTTTGGGCGACAATAGTGCTGTCATACTAACGTGAGGATGGAGCTCAGAAAAAGGATAAATACTCCTACTTAAATCGATAGGATTAATATACCCAGAAAAAAACCGCGCCGTAAGCGTTGGCTGGGACTTTCAGAAATCTCCCTGCCGTTACTCCGCGGCCCAAGGACTCTCACTCTCCTTCCTGCCAGTGGTGAACCCCCTCTCCTCAGCTGGAGGGATTTAAAGATGTGTTAAATGCTGCCTGCGGTAATACGGCAACGCTTGGCTTGAGTACCCCAGGAGTGAACTCCTGTCTGCAAAACTGAATCATCCTACTTCTTCCACCTACACCCAAACCTTTGTACGTAGGGTCTGCAGAAACACAGAATTAATATATACAACAAGAATTTAGATCAATGTCTGAAAGCATCTCTGTTCCCCTTATTTTGTTTGCATACGTCAAAAACTAGATCTGTTCATTTTGTTTTTTGAAGCTCTTTAGCTCCAATCTTGTAAGCAGTTACAGATCTGTCTATCTTCACCATTCAGTCCTGTGGAATCTATGGGAATATATGCTGTATGTCAAGTTAAATACATACATAACAATTTGCAGGATAAAGGCCTTACTTTCTATAGTGACGAAAAAAGAACAAAAAATAAAAATCAAGTCGTACACTTCTTTCATAAGCAAAGCAAACCTGAAGAGTTTCATGAAATGTGATATATTAGCAATTTTGCTTCAAGAGGAAATGCCTAATCTCTCTTTGTCCTGAATCTTTGACATCTTCAAGAAGTGTTACATCACTTTGCATGCTGTTGCAGAATACAAATGATCATTTATTAACACTTGAACCAGTTTCAGGATTACCAGTTTCAGTATAAGGAGTTTACTAGCTTCCTTGTATATTCCTATAGAAGAATTGTATTCATGTCTACTGTCTCTGGAAAGAAACAAGCCTTTATTTTTATCTTGAGGCACAGTCTAAAAAAGGTTTGTAATCTTAATAATTCTTAATTAGAAGTATGTTGATACACTTGCTAATTGTGTTGGTATGTCCTAGGAGGGCTAAGATTTTGCTCAATAACTAGCGTTGCTGCATATTTCCTGTCATGATACTTGCCTGCCCACCTGTTATAACAGGTCAAAGAACAGAAATATTTTACTATCCAAAAACAGCCTTCATTATTTGTTGACTGAACTTTAATGCAGAAACGTAGAAAACTATTGCTAGTTATTTGGAAAAAAAGAAAAAAGAAACTGACATGGCAAAATAACATCCAAAGCTACAGGTTTAAAATGTCAGTTTCTATATGTTTCATTAAACCCTTTAAAAGTGGGTACAAAAGGAAGTGCCTGAGTGCTTTTAAGATTTTGTGTGCAGACTGTCAGTATCAGGCATTAGTAAAATAGGCAGTGTTTCCCTCTGTCGCTCTCTGAACTGCACTTTCAGTTATGTTAGTTCCTGTCAGCTGTGCAGGGAGACATTCAGGCAAAGATGCGATTTAGGAGTAGAAGTAGCCTGGAATAAACTGGTATGGTATTTATTTATTCCCATTTACAAGCACTTCTAATTTTTAATCATTTCTAATTAAATACAATTGGATAGTTACACGTTTCACAGGTTGAGGTTTTTGTGAAACCTTCCCAGAAAAGCAGTGAGTAGCAGGCAGTTGGGCTAACCAGCTCTGCCCCTTGTAAAGAGGGAGGTACAGCTCTGTGTGTGACAGCACAGGACCATCTTTCTGGCCTTCTTGATGTAAAGATAACAAATACATAACTCTCCAAGCTGAGATCTTCCAACCCCTGCCAAGGGAGTCAGTCACACAATTTAGCTTCAACAATACTAGTCTGTAAATTGAAGGGTCAGTATTGGAGAGGGTATGTAAAAGGTTTAAGGTGCATGCTAGTAAGGAGCCATGAGGCTGATTCCATTTAAGCCAAGTTGAAATAGCACTCCAAAAACTGGCACAAGGCATGAGTGATGGGAATTAAGGCTGTCTAGGTTCACCTCCATTTCATCATTGCTCAAACAAAATATTGAGAGGTTTGCAACCCCTCCTCTTTGGGCTTGTCAGTCTGGAGACTTGCAATAAGAAAGTGCAGCTAGGTATTGTGTTAAATAGCTCATGTGCCTCGACTCATCCATCATTCTAAAACTTTGCATTACTAGATTAACCTCTTCTTCATATTAGTAATGACAGGTTTCTAAAATATAGCTTGACCAGATACAGGTCAAAGAAGGTATTAACTCAGTAATTTGTTCTAAAATGCTACTCTCTGCAAGTAGTTCAGTGCACAGACTGTTATATATAGCCATTTTGCTGAGAAAATACAAAGGCATGGGGCTCCCAAAAAAACTTGTGTGTACATCTGGGAAAAATCCTTGGTTTTTCATTTGTCCACGGTTATAAACATAGACATGGATTTCATGGGTATTGCCTCTGAAGCTTGCAACTCCTTTGGTTTTTCTGCAAAGACTGTTGGAAAATACATCAGATCATGGATCATTTTTTTAGCAAAATCCTGATAATGACTCCCTGTTGTTCAAAACTTCCCCTAGGCCATCAACATCTTGTATGCAATCTCATTTTATGAGCTTATAGCCTAGGGTTTCAGGTACTCATACAAAATAAAAGAGTGTGTCTCACCTTAACTGAATTGCTATGGAGATGGCCCTCCCTAGACAAGTATCAGAAGAAACATAGATAAACTTCAGATAGCACAGTTTCCAATTCTGTACCAGCTCATAGCATGGCTAGCAAAGAGCTTATGAGGGACCCACATAAAGCTGTAGTTTATGTTACGTTAAGCTTGCACACAACACCTCTCAGTATTCACACTGGTGCTTTATGGTCTTAGAAGAAAAGCACTATAAATGAGAAACTTCACTGTGTATCATGCAGCTGGGTACAGTTCATCCAACCCAGGGATTGGCACGTTACATTTTTCTGAGTCTGCCTAACTATTGCTGCTTTTTAATCCAAGTGATCCATCCTTCATTCATCTGGATATAGCAGAGATTTACAGACAGACTGTATCATACTGACACTACTCACAAAAAAAAAAGGAGGGGGGGGCTCAGAAAATGTCCTGTGCAAAGCCCAAAATCAACTGGAATTTATACTAGAAAAAATTACAGGGAAAAAAGACTGCATCGGTCCACATTAGTCAGTGCACCAGTGACCCTTTCCGCCTCAGTCAGGCATTTCTCTGGTCATAGCTGGATTCTCCTTGTGTACTTTAAAGTCAAGGATACCCATAGGTCTTAATCCCTCCTGTTTAAGTCCTAAAATGGACTACACTTCATAGCCTACTAATATATTGGTCAAAAAACATCAATAAGGTGACCTCTCAGAGTATTATGAACTACTCACTTTCCACAGATGCAACTCCCATGTGGCTGTTTCTTACAAGACCAAGTGGGGGATGACTGTTTCCAGCCACACAGGTTGCCAGTACAGCAAAGAGGAATTATCAGTCCATCATCCTTTAGCTTTTCAGTTATGAGTAATTCCCCAAAGAATTGACACTGCCTCATGGGATAGTTCTGTGCTCTTGAGGCTTACAAGTAGGCCAAAGGGAGTGGATTGGGACAGTGGTCCTATCTTTAGCAGGTTTTTGGTTGGTTTTCTTTTGTTTTGTTTTTTCCAGAAGACATTTTCAGTAACATGTCAGGTTTAACATATGGCACTGGGGATTACACCTTCTGTTTAGTTTAAAAATTGCTGCTAAGAAAAATGCTAAGGGAAAGACTTTCTAATTAAAAGTGAAAACACTGGATTGTAAAACAAGCTGACACACAGTGATTTGTGCTGGCTTAAACATACCAAGGAAAGGAACATTCCTTCCATCGTTTTCTGCTCCTTCACCCTCATGTCACCTGTATAAATGACCTTTCTTACTTGAGTTCATTGGCAGTAAGCACTATTTACGTTTAGTTTATAACTAGAGATGTCCAGATGTCGAGGTACGGCTCTATCGTGGGCAAGTTTGGGGTTTGCTTTTTTAAAAGGAACAGATATATGAGGAACGGGCTTGGTGCTATGGGTGAAGTCCTAAGTAATGAGAAGATGGAAGTTTGCCACAGGACAGAGAGGCTCCCTAGTAATCTTGATCCTTCTCTCCCCCTCCTTCCTTTTTCTCTTACCACCTTTTGCTTTCCTGTCATCTCTCAAGTTGGAAGGAGCACCAGAGGAGGCATCAATAGAGCATTGTCTGTGTACTGCCAGGCCCCAGTGGCCACCTGCTGCTTTCCATTTACCTTGTGCCTTGAAATAATACCCTCACCACCCTTTGTTGTGGAATTTACTTCCTTTATATTCCAGTCCGTTTAAACTACTCAGTACTACTCTATGAAGTCATAATACTTTTCCTTTTTTCAAAAGTCAGCATTTTCTGCCTCAAGTTTTAGGATAAGAATATCTACTTTCATATGAAAACTAAATATTTTAAATTTACCGTTTCTGTGTCTGAGATGTATTCTTTTTCCCAGATGTTCGGTTTTCATATTTATCCACATCTACTCAGGAACTGATTTTTCTTTTTCTTCTTTTCATTTATTTTTCTTCATTACAGCAGTAATTTAAGAATGAAAACAAGTGTCCTTATTCTCCACTAGCAAATTTTAGTTAAAGTGTATTCCAACTTATTTACAAGGGTTTTTTTCTCAATGTTTTTAAACACAGCTTCTTGAAGATTTTTTTTTCCAAGAATGAACCATTTCAACTCCACAAGTTCAATAATGCCATGTTTTTAGTAGTGGAAGGCAGAGCATAGATATAACAGTGTTTGTTTCTTTCACTGAATAATTACACTTAAAACTGGCTAATTGGAATCAATTAGTAGTAAGAAGTAAGTCTCAGGGGGAGAAGAATTATTTGTGGAAACTCTAGACTGTGTAAAGAACCAACATTTACATGGCTAGATTGTGCCTTATCTACTGAACCTTTTTCATTAAAAAATACAGGGAACATTGTAGTGGGCAAGGCAAGGGTTTAGTTCCATTAAAATTTAGATTAAACCCAAATTTTTAAAACATCTGCGGGTAATCTCTCCATCCATTAAACTCTACAATAAATATTCAGACTTCTGGAACTGGATTTCAATACAGAGTTGTGTGTATTTTGTAACATTATAGTCATTATAAACATACTCTGCTCTTTTGTTTCTTTCAATATGCCATTTCCATTTTACAGAGCAAAAATATGGATGTTTCCTTGTGGGTGTCCTGATTCAGCTTATCTAGAAAGACCTACCTTATGCAAGAATACTTACCATCACCTGCCTCAGGCCAGTATTTGTGTCCAGTAGACATTGTATGAGAATGTGAATGTATTTTGTTGGCTCCACCGCAACCTTTTGTGTCCTGCTACAGATTCCCTAAGGAAGGATATATGCACTGATACTCACCTCAGCTTTCACTGATCACCTCCACTGATATTGATGATCAAAATACCTTAGAAATCTGATTGCCAAATGTCCAGCATAAGCATAAAATAGGCAATTTTTTCAGAAATGTGGCCAAAATTTAACAGCTGAGGGAAGTACAGCCTGCAACAATCCTTCAAGAATGATCTGTAAAAGGAATCACAAGCATTTATAAATGGAATCACTGTGAGATTCCTCAGTCTAAGTGCTGATTGATCCCAAACTTTCTCTGAATAAGGACTGCAAGGAAAAAAGTCAGCGTGTGTTTATGCTTGCTGTGATTTTATAATTCATTCCGAGAGAGCACTTGTACCTGTCAGAATGTGACTTTCTTTGGGTTGGCCTGTAACACAGAGCAAGTGCTGAAGGTGAGTCATAAACAGGGGGAACAAATTATGAAAGGGAAGACAAGTTCAGCTGACTCGGCAAGATTGTTTGTGTCAGTGCTCCTTTTAGCCAAAATTTGTCTGGGTTTGATTTTACTGGGATCCTGAGGATTAGATGCTTCAATTTTCTCACAAAATTAATAATGTGAGCAAATCGAACAAAGTCTTTGAGTGTAGAATACCAGTTATTGATTAAAAGAAAAAAAGAAACCAAAAACAAAACAAGTAACTATTTGTAGTGATAAAACTATTCTAAATGCAGCAGCAGCACTGATAATTTAACCAATGTTTAAAATACATGAAAATATCCTACTTAGTAATAATTCTAGATGCAAGTCTTTCAAGCTACCTGTGGATCACTCTTGATTTCCAGGGTAGTTGTAAAGTTGCAATTTCATTAAGGATCAAAATACATTATCAATATATCTGATCATTTGATGGGCCCCAGAACACACTACCAGGTATTCTGGTAGTGTACAGGTATTCTGGTAGTGTAAGTAATCTACAGGTATTCTGCAACACCACTCAATTCAGAGAAAAAAATTTCATAATGGTTTTAGGGATTTTCTTCTTAATGCATTAGTACTATTTTGAGTTTGTTTCTGCAAGTAAACTCCTGCCCCCTATCGCCCAGAATAGGGTTGATACCATAGGCACACATCAGGAAAATTAAAAATACTCTAACTAGTCTGGTTATAAAGGTCTAAAAATGACTCAGATATCATTTTTTTTCATTATGTTGTAAGCTTCATGTCAGCAGTCTACAGAACAGTCTACAGCAGTCATGGCTGCTACTTTCTTGTTAGAAAAGTATTAATCTAACTACTTACATATAACTTGGATCTCAAAAAGAGTTTCACGATTAAGATGTTTTTGGTGAGGATTCATATTCATCATCAAAGTGGCACAATTTAACCCCTGTTGGTATAAAAGTCATGATCATAGAACCCAACGTTTCAAATGATTTGCTTATGAAGTAAGGCCAGAGCACTTAACAACAAAGCCACAAAAATAAAACAATCAAAACATCCCAGTAGAAAATACATTCACACTGCTGGTGATAAGTAATTCCTTGTATCATACCTCTTACCAACATGACTAATGACTGAAAAGAAGTTTTCAGGTTTTAGTTCATTTGAATTCCTTATTCCTTAGAGAAGAAAAATAATTAACTACATTTTGATCACCATCATCTTCCTGAAGGTTCTGGAGCTGTGATAAGCAGACAACCTGTGTCTTGTTCATTCTTTTAAAAACTTAACTTTTGATGTGGGATGGGGGCAATGAACCATCTTTGCTGCTATATATCTTTAAGGCTTATCACAAAATAAAATTTAACTGACAATAAAGGAAGTATGCTCCTAATTAAAATAATATTGATTCAGCATATGGTATTTTGCCTTTGGTTTTCACTTTTTATTAGCCGTCACTTTTCTCTTTAGTGCCACCTTGTGGGTCAGCCAGTTATAAAAGCACAGAAATACCTCCTGCACTAAGAATAGTCTGGATCCGGCATTCAGGATATCATAGGGAAGGGAGGAGGTTTGGTTTAAGGGTTTAGGCCATCTCTTTTTTTAAGAAAAAAACCAATAATTTATGGCAAAAATTTTTGCTATTCATTTATAATAGGTATGCAAGAAGACAGAACAATCTTTCTGGATTGAAAAATAATGGGATCTACAGAAAAAAAATCAATGTTCATTTACAGGATAATCATCAAACTTACCCTGGAAAATGTAAGTGGCAAGCTCTGACGTGTGTGATTTTTGCCACAAGAAAAATGGTTTTGTATCTTAGTGACATTAGTTTTGCAACACCTTTTCAAGAGAAGTAAAGCTAGGTAATTGTAAACTCCCACTAATCCCACTTTTGGAAAAGATGAATGATCAGATACAGCATCATAGCATACTTGCTTGTGAAATTCAGGGTGGATTTGCACAAACCAGCTTTTCATTCTGATGATAAAGCACAGAAATTAAAAAGCATATATAAAAATTAAAAGTGTCAGGGGACATGTGTACTGCAAAGGACATTCAGATCAAAACTTGGCTGAAGTGTGGTCACAATAAACATTGTTTAATACAACTAATGACTAAGCTGTCCCCTCACCTTACAGAACAGCTCAAACTCTTCTCATTCATTACTTGGACAACTGTGGACAGTGGAATTACTGTCAGTTTGTCTTCTTGAAAGGAGCAGAAAGAATGTTTCTGATGTTTCTAATTTTTAAAGAGCCCTTTTTTTTTTACTTTCATTATCCTTTTTGTTGCTTTTCTGAATGCTGACAGTTTTGGAAGCTACAAGAAAAATAATTTTTTGCACGTTATAAGCCCTCATGTTGTTCTGCACACACATTAAAAGCACTTTAAGCTCACGGATTCTGGTTTTTATCTAGCCAGCTCCTTTGCATTCTCCCTTACTAAATACAGACTTATAAAGCAAAATAAGTCATTCCTGAAAATCTCTTAAATTTAATCAAGCAGTCACATATCAGGTAATCTTTCTGGTAAGGAGAGGGGTTATTTTAAATGGTAGCCTCAGGTTTTAGTGAAATATGGTATCACCCTTAAGACATATGATCAGAACATGTGACAGAAAATACAAGAAAGAGGAAAATGCAGTTTCCCATGATCAGATACAGCTATTTCTTAGATGGAAAGAGACTAAGGAGCTTCACAGAAGCATATGCCACAGCAGGCATTGAAGTTCAGGGAAAATTCCCAAGGATGAAAAGGCCAGTAAACTGCCTTACTAACAAGTAGGTAGATGTCCAGCAGTTTCTCTGAGCCTTAGATAGATTCAAACACAGCAAGTTCAGGTCAAACAATAGGAAGGATGGTCCGACAGTTGGCTCAGTAGCCCTGATGTCTTATGTTTTAACTTTTATATTTTTTCAAATTCTGTATCTCCTAGTGTGTAACTCTCAAGTTTCTTGTAGCTTGTTAGCTGGTCTCTTAGGCCAGATAGACACAACAAAGCTTCTCTGAGCTTGCTATTCAAGGACACTCAGACTGTCCTAGGCCTAAAGGTGCAAGCTAGGGCTGCGAGAGAGGTGGAGAAATTGAAGAAATCACATCATTAGCTAAAGTTTTAATTGGTGAATTTATCCAGCCCAGACTGGAGAAAACTCAGTAGCTAACTTCTGAGTACAGCCACAGCCTTCTTTCCATAGCCCCTTGTCATGTTTTGACACTGGGTGCAATGCCAGTGTCCCATGAAAATATATTCTTACCAATAACTGCTGTGAGATGTGATCAGGAACAGAGCAGAGCAGGTTCAAACTTAGAAACAGAAGAAAAAAAACTTTATTAATCTACACTAAAGGGAAAGAAACACACAGGTAACAGAATGAAAATTCTCCAAAACATTCCTCCTCCTCCCAACTTCCACCCTTCACACAATCAGACAAAACCTTGGATTTCCTGATCAGTTAACAATACTCAAATAATCAATTCTCAGTCCATCAAAGAAGAGAGGAGTCTCTCTTGTAAACCATAGTGTCCTTCCATGTCTGGTGCTCTCACCACCAATCCATGGACCGAAACTGCCCTCAGGATTCAACGATGCTTTGCCAAGTACCAGAAGCTCCTTTTTTGGGACAACAGTCCCCCCNTCCATCATCTCCTCCCACCGGATTCTTCTCATCAATTTCTCTAACATCACAGGATTCCAGGCTGTCTCTCTTCTCCCTCAAAACACTGGTCAGGAGGATTAATGCTTCATAAAGTTTCCTTTTCCCAAGGAAGGGTTAAAAGTTTCAGGCTCTACTGCTGTCAGGACGTCTCACAGCAACTGCAGGACTCCCACGGCTGGGAACCTCCCCCGCTCCGCTTCTCGGCCGGCACAGTCTCTCTCTCTGGAGGGGTGGGAGGTAGAAACCCATCTCCTCGTCTCTCCACCCTTCCATCCTGCAGAAGCTGGCTCAGTTCCATTCCCTTCCACTCTCTCTCTCTCCGGCTCCGGCCTACCTCTCTGCTCAGGCCACATGGCTGCCCCTGCCCCACCCAGGCCCAGGCCCAGCTTCAGGCCTCAGGCTGGGCGGGGGAGGAGATCTGCCCCCTTCAACAGCCGGAACACAAGAGGAAGTTCCTCTGGGATTCTCTCCTTTATCTCCCTATGTTCTCAGAGGTGACAAATCTCTTCAGTGGTCATACCAGGTGTCAATATTCAATATGACCACTGATTGGTTTGACTATAACTTCCTTAAAAAACTCACTTCCTTTTCAAACCAGGACAACCGTTCACTAACTTCAGCCCTCCAAACACTGGAAAAGCCTTTGAGGAAGAGAGGTGTTAACAACTGCATGGTGTCTGGATGCTACACCCCATGGAAACACTGGGATGGCAATGTCTGGGATAGCCAAACGTTCCAAAATTCACTGTGAGCTGAACAGCCACCCACTGCAAAACACCAATGGGCAAATGCTTTTCTACTGAGAAGACAGGAGGAAGGAAAGGAGTTACAATAAGGTTGAGTGAAGAATGACACACAGCAAGGGAGAGAGCTTTTACCCTGTGCTCACATTTCAGCAGTTGCTGAGGATACAGCTACAGAGACAGCCATCTCTGCATGACTCCACCATGCATCAGTTATTCTTATCACTCTTTCCCCACCTTTTCCCTCCCAAACCTTCACACAGACCAGACTATGATCAGTTACCAGGTGCTTCTACATAATTACCAGCACCAGAAGACACAGATTGGCAATCTACCTGTTGGAAAGCTGCACTTACTGTACTGAGAAATGGCCACATGCTTAAAAATGAGATATAAATATATGGGGGGGCGGGAGGGGGGTGGTGGTTTACATGCTTGAAATTCTGACATTCTAAAATTCTGAAAAAGTATCAATGATGTTTAAATGGTGAGAGTGAGTGGCACAAATGGCACAAAACAAATACTCTATAGAAAAAAGTAATGGGATGCCCAGGACTGCAACCATTGTTCATACAGAAGGTCCTTGTGTTATTTTTCGGAAGTACTTAATAGAACTGAGTTCCATTTTCTATGAGGGGTTTTTTGCCTCTCCTGCATCAGAAACAACAGGCATACACCACAAGCTATGCTTCTGCCAGGTCAGTCTCCTACCAAACACATCAATCATTATGCCCTTCAGCCCCAGCTGGGTGCAGTCTGACCTTCTCACTGGCAGCTGTGCTCACAAATAGCCAGATTCAAGTCGGACAGTGACAGAATCCAGACCTCAGTTTTGCAGGGATGTGGCCATCTTGCCTGCCCCACTCCTGAGATGAATTTCATGTACCTCCCTTCCTAAAAAAAACTGCTCAATTTACTTTTGAAAAGTTATATACATAAATAATTTCCCATGATTTTATTTGAAATGCAAGTTCTCCAGACCCCAGGAAATTCCAATTCTAAGACTATGTGAATATGCAGATGGCAAACTTAATTTTCCAAATCTGTAGTATAGAGAAGACTAGCAGTGTCACCCTGTTTCAGCAAACCCCAGCGCCTTGCCTTTGCAGTATTTTTAGTATGTCTATATAGCACAGCATCACCTGGAAGAGCTGTGATCCAGCTGGGGTGAAGAGGTTTAGCTGCTTTAAACACTGTGCTGTTCAGACTGCTCCAACATGTTTTTCAGCAAGATCACCTGTGCAAGAGCAAGCACGACACAGTTGTCACAGTGCTGCCATCAGAGGTAGCCTCAGGGTCTCTACACAGCACTGAGCTGTATTGTACAGCTGAATGTCACCAAGGTAGCAGAAGCCTGCTGTACATGCTTGCAGTGAACACAAGCATCCCCATGCCATGGGGATCAGTGACCTACCCAATCATAAGGTCACCACCCCATGACCCTGTACAAGGGCTTGCAAACTCAGTTATGAGCCCTTACTCTAATTTTGAACACTCTAGTCCATTCAGGTGGGATGTCCAGAGATGTTCTTTCCTGACAGCTTTAGAGCAAGCACTAGCAGATCACCCTTCCCTACCTCTCCTTCTTCTGTTGCAGCTTCTTATCTCCCTGCTTGGCAGTTTTTCTCTCCACACATCTTTTTCTACCGCTCCTGTCAGCCTGTATCTCTGAAGCCTCCAGGGCAGCCTGCAGCCTCCCCATTTGCTGCTCCATGATGCCCAAGCAGCTGTCTCTTACAGCAGCCGGTTTAGATCCACAGCTTGATCTCAGCTAGGGGAGGTAATTAAGCCATTAACCCTTCTTTGGGCTGTGGGCAGGCACGGTGTACTCACTCCATCTCAGTAACTGTGGGGTGCAGTAGCATCTCTAGGTTATCATTCTCCATATGGGCCAGCACTAAGGAGCCCAGGTGCCAATCAGCTTTACAGACACATCTTTAGCAACAACAAAAGGGAGGTTAAATCTGGGTGAGAGTTTGGAAAGAATGTGTTCTTCTTATGAATATCCTTCTGTCCTCCCCTCCTCCCCAAAGCTGGTGCTTTTTGCTTCAGCCACTTCATTCTACTTTAACTCCTCTGTTAATCCCCAGACATCTCACCTCGGGTTTAGTCTCCATTCCTCAGGCTCCTCATCACAGCATCAATCTCTTGGAACACCTCGGTGCTGAAAATCATAACATGACACTGACAAACACAGTTTTTATGTGAGATTTCCAATAAGGTCTCAGATTTCACCATTAGGGCCTAACAGTCTTTGGAAAACTAAAATATAGCAAAACAAATTTTTGTTCTGTAGGTTTGGTTCTGAAATTCATCATAGCAGAGTACAGTTTAAATATAAACAGAAAACAGTGCTCAGTTGTAAAGTCTCTCAGAATTAACTTTCTCAAGAAATATTTTTAAGGCTGACAAATCATATGCAAGGTCTTTTCCCAAAAGAGAATTTTTCTTGAATTCATTTAGTAGTTGAAGGTTGTGTCATATGTCACTGGAAAGGTAATTTTTCCTAGTTTATGAAAAATGCCTTGAATTTGACTTTGCTGTCACAGGGGAATAATGATATCTATACAGGTAATAAACTGGCACACAGAGATTGCTATTGGTAGCTTTGCAAGAAGTATACTACTTTATGGAGGATGATAGGAAGTAACAGGGTGAATTAATATCAAATATGCAATTTATTTCTATAATGTCTACATGACTCAGGTTACCAGCACATGTAATATTCTTTTAAATATTAATATTTAAAGCATAACAAACAGAAGATAATTTTAAAGGAGCTAATGCACAACTTTGTAAATTCAGTAAGCGATGGCTATTAATGTTCTCTTTTGTCTTCCAGACAGAAAATCAAAGCTATTTAAATTAAAGGATGTGTATAAAATCAATGTATGTTGATAAGGTGTGCACATTAACGATAATGTTTGCAAACATTCTTTGTAACTTGTATATATAATCTTCTTTTTCTGGGTAAGTGGACACATTAGCTGGCATCATCAGGAGCTCCTTAAATTAATTTCTTTCTTTGTTTTCTTTAGATTAATAATTTTAAGCCTGTATGGTAGAAGTCTAAGGGAGGCTGTAGTGGTGCAGGTGTTATGGTGATACAACTGCATGTGCTCTCAGATGAGTGGGATGTTCCCATACAGCCTTTTTGCCCCGGCTGAGGCTGGAAGCCATGGAAGGTGCTTCATGGTGCTGAGCTCAGATTGGGACCCAGGCAGGCCTCGCAGCTGAGGTCAGCCAACCTTGGCCCCACTGCCAGGCAGTGGCCACTGCCAGCTCCTGCCTCCCAGCTGAGATCCCCACCAGCCTGGGTGATTCTTCCCAACACAACACCCTTTGGCTGCTGTGACTCGTTGGTCACAACCACAAGGTTGATCACCAAATGACTGGTGCAAGTGAGGCCCCCCACGGCTTTGCTGGAGGCAGCTGATCACTGTTCATATGGCATGCAAGTCCCATGGCAAAAGCACTGGAGATCTCATTTCCTAAGCTGGACTGAGTCCAGGGTGAGGGGAGCAAAATGTAGGTGCTGGCTGGGTGGAAAAACAGGCAAGCAAGAACATAAATATAGGCTGAGACTATGATCAAAATAGGCTTAGCTTTAGCTTAGGAAGTGATTGTTGAAATCCTGTACATACAGCTTTGGCACATGATAGCTACTGTAGAAATTTAACAAACTAAAAAGAAGCAAGAAAAAATGGTGATTTTTTTTCAAATTATTATTATCTGTGCATCCAGCACATCCACACTTGCACCCACAACTGTAATTAAAACTAGTTAGAGAAGGTTTCGTGTAATCACTATTTATTCAGTGTGGAATGGTCCAGCTAAATGTTGTAGCTGGTTGCATAAACCTCAGCCTTAACATTCATCAGTTAACTGTGATCTATGTAAGTGTAAAAGTTGCCCCACACCAACTTGCAACCAGGTTAGAGGCCAGACTTCCAATGCAGAACATTTTTCCCTAGGCCTTCTGCTAGCAAAAATATCTTGGAAAGGATGAAAATAGAGTGAGATGGCCTTTCATTCACCACTAAGTCACTGAATCAGAAGGGATCTTAAATGACTTGGTAAGGCACCTTGACAGAACCAAAATAAAGGACCTACAAGGCATCATTCCTCAAGAAAAAGAGCTCCATTGGCTGTGGGCAATGGAACTGCAGGATGTCATTACTGGGGTGTACACAGAAAGGCACTGGCACTGAGATAGCTCCCCAGAGCAAGGAACATCCTAACAGGTTTTGAGGGGGGCTGCAGCCAAAATAAGTAGAAGATAAACACACCAGATATAACCGTATTAACATGAAGAATCTATTTTTTTCAGCTTCTGCATGGGCTGAAGCCCCTTTTACTCCAAAGCAAATGTTTCCCAAATAAAAACCATCAGAATTGATCTTCTGAAAAGCTTTTTTCATATGAATAATTACACCTTAAGAAAACCATGACAGGTCTATTTATCTGTGGTCAAATTTACTGGAAATATTTGAAGCACAATATATATTTTTCAGTGAGAGATGCGGGAACAAAACCCCATGTTCCAATGTCAGCCTTAAAGCTTAAGAATTTTATTTCTGGGATAACCAGGAACACTCTGTTGCCTTCCAAACTTGAGCCCAGACACATGAGCAAAATATCAGATCTCACTTTCAAAGGTGCCACTTTAAAAGAGACGGTTTGACAGGAAAGTTGAATCAGCCTTTCTCTCCTTGGCAAAGTGCCTAATGAGGTACAGAAAAAAGGGTTATACCTGTTTAGAAGCCAAAAGCCTTTTTACAGAAATAGAAAGGGATGCTCAATAAGAATGAGAGTCTGAATCATTACTGTCAGGAGCTTGACTGGGTGGCAAGAACAGGGGCACAATGGAAAAGTCACAGCCACATAATCAATGCCGCAGCTAAGGTATACCACAGACGGTGGTTTATTTTATTTCTGTCTTCTTGTACTACCTTCCCAAACTGAAGATAAATATAATAATCATCATCAAAAGGGTATTTTATCCAGTGCCAGATTTTGAAAATAATTTCTTACTAGTGGCTTTTTGCTCAATAAAAATTAATTAAGGAAATTTTGAAAAAAATATATCCTTGGGTAGAATATGCTCAATACAATGAAAACAAAGCATCCTTTAGGGCAGAATCTACTGACAATAACCCTGAACACCACTAGTCCCAGCAGATATAAGACCTGTCACTTACATAGTAGCCACTATATGAAGTTGCAGATTTGTCCATCATCTGTTAATATGCATTCCTATGGCAGATGCAAAGTTCAAAATCAGTTTGAGCTCTACCAGTGCCTATAAAAATGAACAGTCATGCACAGAACTTCATATAATGATATTTAAAATGTGCACAGATACACACATCTCACATCCACTTTAAATCTTGTATTTAAAAAGAACTGAGGAGAAGTGTGAACTATTTCATACATTTTCCCAAGACTGCTGCAAGAAATAGCAGACAGTTTAAAGTGAAAACAAAATTATTATATGACTTTATTGACAAACCAGGAAATTATTCACATTATGTGAATATGTCTATGGACAAAGCAATATTATTGTGATGATAATTGTATTTAGCTTTCAGTTAAAATTTGCGTGCTTTTTACTTTGAGTACAATGTATAAATGGGTATTTTTGGGAAGGAGGGAGAAGAAGGGAGAATCAGACTGTGTCAGATTTAGTACATATAAAGGATTTGACCAAAAATGTTACCCATTTTGGTCAGTACTTATTGGAGTTACTATTGGTATGCATGTATGTAAGTTAATAATACTAATGGATAAGAAAGCAAACCAATAGTACCATTCACTTTTCTCTTTATGAATTGAAGTATTTCCTCTCCTATGCCTTTGAATTTGGTTCTTCATACACCTGTTCTGAATATCTGAGTGGATTATCTGTGTCCATTAATTTTCTAATTTTATCTGTCAAATATGCTCTCCAGTTTCCTTTACTTTTTAACAAGACTATGCACAAAAATACGACTCACTGGAAATTGCTTCTAGAGAATACTATAATAGATGCTTGTCAGGTATATTATATGGAAAAGGCTTTGTTTATTTCTCCATATAATCTGACACAATTAGGATACTACAAATTAGAATATAATTCATGTCCTGTGTCTCATGAGGTCCTTTGAAGAAGCTGAACACTATGTAACTCTTTACTTTCCTCTAAACACAGAAGCTGCCAATTTTTTTCTGAAGGAAGTTA
The DNA here is from genome assembly GCA_013389985.1 of Dryoscopus gambensis. Classification (NCBI taxonomy): domain Eukaryota; kingdom Metazoa; phylum Chordata; class Aves; order Passeriformes; family Malaconotidae; genus Dryoscopus; species Dryoscopus gambensis. The sequence goes on from WEIT01032298.1 coordinate 16,606, forward strand.
TTACATCTTGATTATTGAAAAGTATTTTACAGGACAAGTATTTTCTCCTCAACAGGGTTAAACATTATTAGCCTTTGATAATAGTCTTTTCTAAAGGGTAATTAATGTGTGACCAGCCGCTGCTCCAAGGAAAACTGGACAGTGTTTTTTATGTATAATCAAATTGCAGAAAACACCCTTTATCTTTGTGAGCAGGTTTCTCATCAGTGAGCGTTTTACTAGCTCTCAGCACCCTGGAGATGTCAGCTGGCCATCAATCATCCTCTGGCACAGGCTATCTGAGGCCCTTAAGATGGAAAACATCTACAGAGATGTTGTAGAAATCCAAAATTGTGATTATGGAATTCTTTCAGATTTCAATAGTAATGAGTCACAAAGTGATAGGATCTGGAATGAACCGCCCTTGAGTGGTAGAAGGGATAACTGACAAAAATTAAGTCTTTCTGCATAGCTGCTTGGTCCAAAACTTCCTGTGTCAGAGGAGAGTTATTGTAAACTGATCATTGTTTCTTTGCTCTGGAAACTAGTTTTGTTGGCGTGGCCAGATGTAGGAGGGCAAGCATGAGTCACGCAGTTGAACTCACCAAATTACCAGGCTCAGTGCTTAGTCTGTCAGTGAGGAGTAAAGATCAAAACTGTGCTCAGCATGACTGACTCCCAGGCCAGGTGTTTGGGAAAAGGATGATATCTTATGGAGGACAACCCTGCTCGTTCATCTGGGCTACCAAAGCTTCATACGCCCCTGAACACCCTGACAAAGAGCCATGGGAGCTTACTCTTTGCTTTACTTTTGTGACTTCAATCCACCGAGCTGGAAGAAAATTGATAGTATGTTTCTTTTACTTTCCAGATGAAAAGTCTATGTAATTATGTTGGCATCCTTGAAAAGTAAGACTTCAGTGTTATACACTCTATCAGAAGTCTGAGGGTTTGAGCCAATTGGACCTTTACAACACCCACACCCACCTACCCTGTTATCTGCTTGATAGAGTAGCTGCAAAGCAGTGTAGGAAGACAGGAACAATTGCTATTTATTTTGCTTACTCTTAATTGATTTTTTTTTCTTCTTTATTCTCTGTCTCTTTCAAATGAGTTTTTTATGATTCTGGGATATGATAATCCACTTTTACAACTTCAAATCATCTCATGCCTTCCATGTTTTCTTCCCCCCTTTATAATATATATATTACACAAATAATGTGCACTGCAGAATATTAGGCAATTCTCTCTTTCCTTGCTAGGTTAAAGAATGATATACTTTTTCAATTTATTTTCAATGAAAGTTAGGAAATGACAGCCATATTTGGTTTTTACTACGTAAAGTGAATGATAATGGCTCACCAACTTATTTATTTATTTCTTTTCTTTCCGCAATGTGCTACAATTGTTGTAAAATACTAGTCTGATTTAGCTTGGAAGAACTGTAGTTGACTATAACGAGTCCTTTGCTTTTGAAATTTAAAAATATATAAATAAATTATGGTAATTCTGGGCAGAATACACTCTTGCAAGGGGCTTAAATCTACACAGAATTATCCTAATTATTCCTTAAAGATCCCTAAGAGTAAGGATGCAGTGAAAGGGATGTTTTACATGAGTTCCAAAATTACAGAGAGGTTGCACATCTTTCTTCAGATATGTAGGCATTATTAAAAGGAGCTAAACTATTTCTTTTATGTTTAAGAAATGGTTTAGAATTTTCTCTGTAATTGTCTTAATGTCAATCAAAATGATGTAAAAGTCTTGAAAGGAAAAATGTATAAGATCTATTAGAACAACTCTATTTATAATGTATGGGTTGACAGAAGAGGATGTGAGGAGGCTGAGGAGGGACATTACAATTTCTCATCAAAAACTGTTCTTGCACACAGTTATCTTTTTCTTCTCATACAGCAAAAGTTACTTCTCTTCAACAGCTCTCCCAGAAGAGGTGTCAAAGGAGATACGACAGGTATACTACAGTCAAAACCATAGATTTGGTGCAGTACTGCTACTGTGAGCTTGGCAATGTTGTCATCTGTGTGCATGGGACTCTGGCCTGGATACCCACAAGGTAAATAAAGTGCAGTCTACATGCTTACACTCAAAACTTTGATGCTAAATGCTTCTCTGAAGCAGGTGTTTTCCCAAAAAAGGTTCAGATCCATATCTCCCAAAATAAATTATAACAATATTCTCTCCTTGCTTATGAAGATGTAGCTTTCAATACCTCCAAAGGGAGGAGGGTTGGCCCTCTGTTTCACACACCTTGGCTGGAGAGTCTATCTACTGAACTTTAAAATGCCAGAGTTCTTTTTTATTTTAAGAAAAATAATGAAAGAGCCACTTGATGTAAGATGTGCCATTTGGACTTTCCTCTCCTGTCCAATTCCTCACTAGATAACTCCACATTCTGATCTGTTTCTCATGAGGTCTTCTCTAGTTTCTGAGAGTTTATCCTTTTTATACTAACCTGAGCATTTATCCAGAGCATTTTGTACACAGATATTTGGACAGAGGGAATACTTCCATATATTAGTTTCATGGCAACTTCAAGACCTATGATACACAGATCACAGAATATTCTGAGTTGCAAGGGACACAAACTATCAAGTCCAGCCCTTAAGTGAATGGCCTGTACAGGGATCAAACCCACAACCTTGGTATTATTAGCACCATGCTCTAAACAGCTGAAATAATCTCAGGGTCACTTTTATCCTAAACTATTCTCTACTTACCAGCAAGTGGTTGCACATACATTATTGTCAACTCCTTAGCACTTCTGTGAATTAAAAGCTGGTGAACAGTGCTGATCACTGATTACCAGCAAAGTTTTCATTAGTCTTCCCCTTATCCAGCTTACAATGTGGTTCAGTTTAGAAATGTGAACAGGGCCCCATGCTCAGTACTGAATGTAAAGAATAGTCAGAACAACAAACTCATGCTCAGATGTCACAAACATTTATTTTTAGGCTTAAACGGAAATTATAGCTAAAGACGATTATTCTCAGATGTGTAAATAAAGCATAGAGTTTAGTCTTGTAAGTATGAGATCATGACAATACTCATGATGATATAAACATTATTCACGTGATTTGATAACATACAAAAAATACTTTGCTAGAAGCAAGGTATGATTTGAAAGACATACCTTCCACTGAAGCATCATGTTTTACTGCTTAAAGTATGGTTTCGAGCCTAAAACCAAACTTTTTATAACTTCGACCATAAAAGCTCCATATTTACATCTCACATGTTGACAACTGTCAGCTCAAATCTGATGAAGTTCCAAAGAAAAGTTGTGTTCTGCTATTGGGCAATCCTACAAAGTGGGTCTTGGAGCAGAAAACTGGTTCCATGCATTTGATATCATGCATCATCAGCAAGCATGCTGCAGCCTGAACTCAGGCAGCTTCCCTGCTGACAAAGCACAACCCAGACATCACCCAGCTCATGCTTCCATGGTAATGGTGGCTCTTCAATCGTAACAAAAAGAAAAAGCAGCAAGCAGATGTTGGAGTCACCCTTTATGCATCGAATATGCAAGGGGAAGTCAATTATCCTCTTTGTTTAAAGTGGCCTTTCACAGTTGAGGCAAAGCATTTCAAGATTCGTTGGAGTGTTCGGACTCCTCTAAGCCTGCTTATTCAGGTAAGAGTTTCTGCTAGAAAACCTAAAGCTATGCCATGGGAGGCAGAGCTGTGGAAAACAAGGATGGAGGAAAGAGGCAGGTTAGGGCTACATGCCAGCAGCTGACAGCCATGGCTGGATGCCTCCAGGTCCTTCCTCCCCAGTGCTGACTTACAGAGGCTTTTCTTGATGCAGGTGATTGCTCCTCTCCTGAAGTCACAGCAAGGCTCTTAGGGCTGCTGAGGTTTTGAATTTAGAGCTGACTCAGGATCTGGGCTGGGCTGGGCCTGGCAAGACTGAGTGGCACAGCTGAAAGACACATACTGAAAGTTGCTGAAAAGATTTTAGGATGCCATCATCTCATTTGCTGTCTGGCAAAAAGACCTGCCTATGACAAGACAGCAAACTCCATAGGTTTTGGTTTCCTCTGCTGTCATTTTTTAAGTCAACAAACTGATTTAAACCAAGCATGGATCTATGTTAAACAAAACCCCCAACAGTCTGATTCTCATAAATGTTTAAGGACACTTTGTACCACTCTGTCAGCTTAAATGGGCCTTGTAGACTTAGTAAACTATTTCTGCATTCCCTGTAATGCTTCTGATATTATGTACAAGGAATAAAGCAGCATTCATATAAGTAAGAGTCAAGATCTAAAATGCAGTCTTTCAAGATTTCTACAGAGAGAAAACAAAAGCACTGAAAAATTATCTCATACTGCTCGAAAACCCCATAGCCATGCAAACAATCTTACCTCTTACTATAAAAAATACTATCACAATTGTGGCAGTAATTAGTAAGTCAAAGAGAAAGTAAAATACATTAGAATTAAAAGTCAGTAGTATATTTTTCTGGTGCAAAAGTTGGCTTGAGTTTGGCTCAATCTTCAGTTAGTTTAAATATTAGCGGATTTTTGCCTAGATTTGTCTTCAAGTAAGAAGCAGTAAACAATGGTGAAGGCTGTAAAGTTACCCAATCTATTTGAATAAAGGTACTGCACATGATGGGAGAGGAAAATCCCTAGTTACAACACTATCTTATGCTTCCAGCTTTTGAAACCATGTCCTCTGCACCAGGGACACAGAGATTTTTTTCCTGGGGAACCACAAGAAAAGCTCTGTTGCCACCATCATCAATATGTCAACAGCATGGTTTAACTGGTAGGATTCTCACAAAAATATTGACAGTCTGTGGTGGACTGACCCTGGCTGGACATCAGGTACCCAGTAAAGTTGCTCTATCCCTCCCCTCCTCAGCTGGATAGGGGATAGAAAATACAACCAAAGGCTTGTGGGTCTAGATTAAGGACAGGGAAAGATCACTCACCAGTTATGGGCAGAACAGACTTAATGTGGGGAAATCAGTTACAAAATTAGATTTATAAACAATCAAATCAGAGTAGGATAATGAGAAAATAAAAACAAATCTTAAAGTGCCTTCCTCCAACTCCTTCCTTCGTCCAGGGCTTAGCTTCACTTCCAATTTTCTCTCCCTCCTCCCCTCCAGTGGCACAGAGGAAGGGGGAAGTGGGGCTATGGTCAATCCATCACACATTGTCTCTACCACTCCTTCCTTCTCAGGGGAAGGATCACTCACACTCTTCCCCTTCTCTAGCATGGGGTCCCTCCCATGGGAGACAGGACCCTGCTCCAGCATGGGCTTCCCACTGGGTCACAGCCACCATCAGGCCTCCATCTGCTCCACTGTAAGGTTTTCCAGGGGCTGCAGGTGGATCTCTGCTCCCTTGTGGTCCTCCATGGTCTGCAGGAGGACAGCTTGTCTCACCATGGGCTGTACCACAGGCTGCAGGGGAATCTCTGCTTCAGTGCCTGGAGCACCTCCTCCCCTCCTTCTTCTCTGACCTTGGTGTCTGCAGGGTTCTTGCTCTCACATTTTCTCATCCAGTAAACATCTGGGTGATGGTGCACAGGCTTTGTCTCTCCCCTTAAGTCTGTTACCCCAGAGGTGCTACCAACCATCACTGATATGCTCGGCCTTGGTCCATCCTGGAGCTGGCTGGCATTGGCTCTGCTGGATATGGGGGAAGCTTCTGGCAGCTTCTCACAGAAATCGACCCTGCAGACAACCACTACCAAAACCTTGCCATGCAAACCAAATACACTGTTAGTCAAGAAATATGTGCTAAAAACTGTGCTGTCAAGAACACCTTTGCACCACCACAGGTTTGATCCATGTTTCTTCAGACACACTGTATGACATGGGATATACAAGGAAAGGGATACAGAAGAAGTGAAAATTCAGCACATATTCCTTTCAGGTCTCCCAAACACAGTAAGAAAGACTTCAGGGAGTATTTACAAGAGCTGCTAATGCTGTTCTGCCGCCACGGTCTCTGCAGACCTTGCAGAGAGGGAAGCCATCCCTATTCTGCCCCACAGACTGGTGCCTGCTCTGACATGGCCCCTTGAGCAGCCCCTTTTCCCAAAAGACCTTAAGCAGAAGCTGCGGACCATCAGCTTCATTAGGCTGCTGATGACTGACACAAATCCCCTGTAACGTGAACAAATCCTAGAGAACAGAATGAAGAGACCAGAGATTCCAACTGGAGATCCGAATTCCAGTCATGTTCCCAACCCAAATTAACCACAGTGACCACTGCACAGATGTAATAATTGAAGAATAGGCTGCATAAATATAAAGGTGTGTGATTTTTATATTTGCCATTTTAAAAACCAGTGATAGTCACACAGCGAGGAAAATGCTGCATTTTATGAGTCATTAGCCCCCTTTATGAGATACATCTTGGACTGTATATCACTGTATTGCAAGAGAAAGTATTTCAATAAGATTAATTAGCTGATGTTTGTAAAGCATTTTGAATCTGGAAGCACCATATAAATGTGAGTTATTATTATTGTTATTTATTATAAGGGAGATGCAAATCCTCTCTAACTGTTGACTAAAGCCTTGCAATTTTTATGGTCACAACTTTGACAAAAAGATTTTATCTTCATAGCAGCAATGTGCTCCTAAAGATGTTGAGTCTTTAATCAACAGCTGTGATACCTCAAGCAAGTTATGAATTTTCCTTGATTTACAGCAGTTGGGGTTTTTAAAATTTTTTTTTAGGGATGGGAAGGGGAGAAGTGTGTCCTTTTCAAAACATGTAACAAAAGCTTCTTGGAGGAAAACCATGTTCACCCCAGTGAGGCTATTAAATCCATGTTCAGGCACTCAGTGAATGCCCTGATTTTCATTGCACGAAGAAGGTAGTGACTTCCACTGAACCTGTGAGGAGCTGCTCTGGGAACACACATCCTTAACAACATCACTTATTTTCTTGTCTAGATCTGGCTGCAGGATGCTCTGCTTAGACACAGCTAGATTGTTTTTTGCTTGTTTTTTCTGTTCATAGCTACCAGTTTGCTTTAAATTCTGGTCCTTCATACAGAGAGAGCTGTGCAAATACCAAGGGAGCTTGAGTTAGTTATTTAACAGAGTCCCTGAAGGGAAAGGAAGATCCCCCACAGCTTCCCCAGAGCCCTGGTAATTATTCCACATGGTAAGAATTCCTAAGGGAATCCCTAAGAGGAGTTGTCAGCAGCACTTTTATACTCTCTTAACCTGATGCAGACAGCAACACATGTGCAAGCCAAGGACAGATAGAAACTGATTCTTTTTTCAGATTCCCCTTCAGGGTATCAGCACGGGCAATGTTTATTTGAAACTGAGGCCACTTGTGTGACAAAGAGCTCCATCAGTACCATTGAAAAAGCACCTGGAAGAAGCAGAGGATGACATTTGTAGTATTCAACCATTAGGATCACTTAGAGAGGAGTTTTGGGAAGGCCTGGCTCTCCTATAGCCAGTGGGAGTGTTTCACATTTTTCACATGCATACATACAGCCTACTTTTGCAGTTTTGATCAGAAAAGTGTGATAACACTGGCTTTTTGCACACCTGCAGCATGGCATTTGCAATACTACAGGCTTGATGCAGAGTGGCTGGGAAGTTGCCCAGCAGAAAACGACCCAGGGGTGCTGGTTCACAGCAGCCGAACGTGAGCCAGTGCGTGCCCAGTGGCATCCTGGCCTGTATCAGCAATAGTGTGGCCAGCAGGACCAGGGCAGTGACTGTCCCCCTGTACTTGGCACTGGTGAGGCCACACCTTAAATAATGTTTTGGACCCCTCACTACAAGAAGGACATTGAGGCACTGAAACAAGTCCAGAGAAGGGCAACAAAGTTGGTGAAGGGTCCGGAGCATGAGTCTGATGAAAGGCAGCTGAAGGAACTGAGGTTGTTTAGTCTGGAGCAAAGAAGGCTCAGGGGAGGCCTTATCCCTCTCTACAACTGCCTGAAAGGAGGTTGTAGCCAGGTGGGGATTGGTCTCCTCTCCCAGACAGCAAGTGACAGGACGAGAGGAAATGGCCTCAAGCTGCACCAAGAGAGATTTAGATTGAATATTATGAAAAATTTAATCACAGAAAGAGTTGTCAATCACTGGAACAGGCTGCTCGGGGGAGTGTTGGATCACCAAACCTGGATGTATTTACAAGATGTGTAGATGTGGCACTTGAGGACATGGTTTCTTGGTGGACTTGGCAGGGCTGGATTGACAGTTGGACACCAAGATCCTAGAGGCCTTTTCCAAACTAAATCATGCTGTGATTATTTTCTAGGGAAGATGTACGTCACACATGATATGTGAAATCAATTTGAAGTTGTGAGTCACACATATACTTTCCTATCATACCTGGGTTTTCTGCATAACAAACACTTCTGTCCAGCGATTCACTTTAAAGACATCAGTGGGGAACTTCATCAGATTATTGCTGGAACAAGTTAGCTCACTGAGAGAGCCACATCTCTTACGAATGCCAGCCAGTTCCACCATCTAATCAGTGAAATATTGTATTTTAATAATAATATTTAATCAATATTAATCAATATTATATTTAATTTTATAATAATAATAATAATAATATATTTTATCATTTGGGACATTCAGTGCTGGGGATATGTGTGCAGCCTTCCCTTTGCCTTTACAACATGAGTCCACCAGGATGTCCATCTCCCACCAACGGAATCTTCTGCGGACCCATGGTCACCTCAATCCTGACCCAAAGCCCCATGAACCCTAATATGTCATCTGTCCACAACTGAGTGCAAGTTACAGGCACCTACTTACACACAGGCAGGTTATTGCAACAACTGTTTTGGGCCAAACCCTGCCAATCTCTCATATGGATGACTCTAACTTGGTGGCAGTGAAATGCAGGTATAGGGTAAGGCAGAAAAGGTTTTGCTGCTGGTTTTTATATTACTATAAAATAAAAACTTGCTGGTTTTAAAATAAAATTCTGTGACTATGTGGATCAACCAGCCATCCCCCATGGGAGAAAAGGTGGCATTGATAGAGGAGTCGCATGTGGATCTTACTTGCTTCTCCCATCCCACTGTATAAACTCTTCATCCACAGGGATCTCCTCTAGTGGTTCTTGAATTTGGGCCATAAATAGGACTTCAAAGCATACACACAATAAATGTGAACTTCAAAATTGTGTTGCATTATTTATTTTGCCTGCATAGTGTAGCACTGTCATTTCAGGACAGATGTAATTTTTTTTTCCCCAAAAATAAGCATATTTTAATTAAATCCTGCAGTAAATAATTACATTTGTACTCCAGGGCTGTCAAATATTTCGATAAAAGTCAACCTAAAATAAATACTTCTATTAAAAATGTCATTTTTTCTTAACTCCAGTTTGCCTCTATAGCCATACTGAAAGACATGAATATTTCTCTCTGATACGCATTTAGCTGAGAGGGTTATATTTTGCTCTAAGTGTTTCCCACTAAACATTGTGACAAAGTTATGTGGATGTTGCAAGGCAATTTGATGTTTCAACTGAAATTTAAAAACTGCTGTACATGCATATATTTATGCTTCACTAGATTGTGACATGAAAGCCTCTGTATCTCAGTATTCTGTTGAATCCACAGCTACCTTAAATTTGTAGACACTGCTCTCCTTGCATGAGAATCACCCATTAAATTGGGATGATTGGAGAACTATTTTTGGGCTTTATAGAGATTAACCAGACTTTACTTCCCACCATTGAAAATTCTTCTGCGACATGCTGTGCAATGGAATAAGATTTTGACAGGTGCAAGAAATTGCTATGTCATCTCAGATGTTCATTGGATTTTTACAAGATAAGTTCCCAGAAGGCTGCTGGGTACTGCTGTATGGGCGCAGTTACTGTGAGTACTAGAAAAACGTGTTAACTAAGAAATCTGCATATACTCAGCAGTAGGAGCTCCAAGGGAATGGAGTTTCTCCAACATATCTCAAAGAACAGAGTGTGCAGTTCCCATCCCACAAACCCGACTGCGCAGGATAGGGGAAGAGGCAGGGAAGAACTGAGCCACTGCTTCATTTCCTCTCCATCCTCCTCATCCTATTCAAGCTCACGGTAGTTTAAGGAACGGGAATGAGTTTGGTAGAAGCAAACCTCCCTTCTGAAGCTAAACTCATCTTACACAGTCAGATATATGTATTTAACAACACAGTCATGCAGTGACTGGAAGAAAGGTTTTCGGTGCCAGACAGGCATGCACACCTAATTTATCTGTGAAGATAGCCAGCCTCACTGAATACAACCTTGTCAGAATTGCACAGAATGAGTCTGTGTACATACTTTGTACTGCTCAGTATTGACATTAAGGTGGAAGAATACAAGCAGGTATTCTTCCAAGATAACATCTTTTGAATTTCTCTTTAAATTATAAAAATACCTGTGCTGAACATAAACAGCATCTACACATGATGTGTCACGTGCTCAAAATTTTTATTGGTGTCTGCTGCACTGCAGAAAAGTCTTACACTGAGGGAACCAGCTCTTTTCTCAAAAAGTTCATGTGACTCTGTCCTGAGACTCTTACCAGAGTTAGGATAACCCTTGCATGTAGCTAGTTGCTTCTCATCAAGCCTGGGCTTGCAATTTGATTTTTTGCATTCACAGTCATGAGTCCCAGGCAGCCTGCTTAGATCACACCTGCCTCTTTTCCTGATTCCCCCTGACCTCCAGCATCAGCACCAATTTCTGCTTTGAGTACCCAGGAACAGAAGAGAGAAAAAAGAGCAGGGAAGAAATAGTTCTTGTGCTTCCCCTCTTTTTCCTGGACCTCAGAAGGGGTCAGGAACACATGGTGTACAAGGAGTGGCTGACAGCTGGCTTTATGCAATCTGAAAAACAGATGAATCTTCTTGCTGTCTTCAGCTACCTAACAGAAGCGTGCAGGCAGGGTAGAAACTGACTTCTCTAAAAAGACAGGATGAGAGACAGGGGCACAAGCTGCAACACAGGAAACTTTAGTTAGAAGTGAGTTGACAAAATTTCTCCCTGAGGGCAGTCAAACATTCAACCAGATTGACCAGAGGGAATATAGCATCTTGATCATGAGAGATACCTGAAAATTGACTGGACAGGATCCTGAGCAATGTGATTTCAATAGACCTGCTTCAGTTCAGGGCTTGGACCAGATAACCAAGAAGTGATTCACCACAAGTGAATCTAATTACCCTATTCCACTCTGACCTCCAAGGGCACTGAAATAAGCAGAGATGCCACATATGCTGGGTAGCTTTAATGATTTATACAAATTTCAAGCCCTAGAGTTGAATTATCACTTGGGTTTAATGTCTGATGAGGATGTGCCTCAGCAAGTATCCCAAGCTCATGCTGATAAAGGTTTGCATGAATTTGTTCTATAGCTATCTATCTATCAGAAGACTTATGTGGTAATTTAATGCTTTATGACAAGTGTCTGATAGTAAATGAAGCAATCAAAACCCACCAAATATTCTGCTAGGCAGTAACAGGGAAGAGCTACCAGGGTCTTGTCATTATCTCCCCCACTGATCCTTTGGGAGTTGTTTTTACCGTTTCTGTCTCCATAGCAAAAACATTGTCCTCTTCCTACTATTCGCTCCATTAGATACCACTGCACCATCACAGCACCTGACTATAACAAAATTAGAGAAGCAACCTTGTTCCCCTGAATGTCATTGTGCTAGTACAACCTCCTTCTGCAAGAAGGACGACCTTACTTCGTATGCTTGTGATCCTAAAGCCATCAGAGTATGCAGAGACTAGTCATTGTTTCCTTTCAATGACATACCACTGGAACAAAACACCAAGCATTTTTTTGTCATAGGAAATGTCATGGGAAATGCACCTATTTATGATGAAATAAATAGCAATTTACTCAGTAAATGGCGGAGGTTAATGGAAACCTCAAAACTAATGTAAATGGTCCTGGTAGGGAAACAAAAATCTTGAAATCACATTGCCTTTAGTTAATTCAAATCAATCATCATTGATTGAAAAACATGTGCAAATATGTATCACTTAAGTAAATTAATCCTTCTCCACTGAAATCTATCAATCACACGAATAATGAGTATCAGTGGATGACAACATTTTGAATGTTGAGTGCATTTTGTACTAATTGTAGTATTTTATTATGTCATCAAGTGAAGAAAAACTGTCAGTGTTCTCAATAGCTGTGTACACAATAAATGCCTGAGAGATTTTTGCCATGAGTATTATCTGTCAAGCAAATATCTGTGCCTCAATTGTTGTTTCCCTTCAGCAAATATAGAATCAACCCACAAAGAGTGACAGTAGAAGAGCACTGCCACATTTATAACTCTGTAAATCTGCCAAGGAATGATTTAGCCAAATACCTATATGTTGCAGTGCATGTGGCAGTGGCCGCAATACCCACACCAACAAATTCCAGGTGGACAAGCACCTAGGGCACTGGAATCTAAGTTTGTGGTCACAGCGAGTTCCTGTGTTCCCCCGGGAACTGCTTTTTGCATATTGTTCTGTTATAGGTTCAAGAGTTCCCCATCCAGTTTTATGTATGTCCTTATGTTTATGCATATCCCTTATGGAATATGTATGATTTCGGCAAAGTTCTGTTGTATTCGGTACCCTATTCGTTCATTCAACTAGAACCCGCCCCTGAGTTTGTCCCATTGGATGTTCTCCCCTGTCACCCCACAATTTACAGAACCCCATTGGTTGTAACCCTTTACTCCGCCCCTTTCACGCCCATACAAAATGGCCGTTCAGCTTTGTCCCCCCCGCTCTTTTGGTTTGTTCTTTGTTCGTGTGCTTTGCTTGCATTGGAGCTGTGCAGAGAGCCCATCTCTGATCCTTTGCTTTTACCAGCGCTACTTTTACATCGGTTTGCAGTTTGCTCCTAGTGAGGGAGCCAGCATCAGCTCTGCTATTTTGTATCAGATCTGTGTCTGCTGTGCTGCAGCAAGGTCCCCCCCGGGACACCTTCAGCTGCTAGGCGCTGTTGGAGACCCTGGGCAGTCTGTAGCAGCGTCACCCCTATGGTGTGAATCAACACAGCTCCAGAATTCTTCAGAATTAAACTACTTTAGACCATCCAAAAACATGGCCCATGGAAATCACCAGCAGGTCTTCCAGTCACACGTGTGCAGGAGTGCCCACTGCACTCAGCATTCCAGCCTCTCTCAGCCTAAATCTCCCTCCATCTGATGCTTCCCAGGCAGTGCCAACACTGATAGGGAATCTCAGCATCCATGTGGAAAAAATAATATGTTATTGGTAGCCTAAATGCTTGAAGAAGCTTGACATAAGAATTTTTTTTTAAATCATAAATAGTAATAAAAAAAGAACAGAAATCAAAATAATAATCAAATGGGAATTTTTAGCTACAGATATTATCTCCTAACTTCTAAACTACATCTCCTCATTTTTTCGATGTGACATGGTCCTGCTACTATGTTTTGATTGGTTAAGATATAAGATGAGAAACAGGGCTGTTTTCCCACTTTCTGCAAGAAACCAACATGCAGTTGAACCTCTTCATTCTTCAGGATGTTTTTCCTGACAGTGTCATGATTTTCCTCTTCACAATTTCTCTTCTCTAAGCAGTTGGGACCATTTCAGATTTTGCGCACTTGATACTACCTATTTTTTGAGATTCTCTTTTGGAAGTTGATTGCTGTCCATTTATTGGAAAAATGGACCAAGAAAGGAGCTGCATTCAAGAAAAAACCTCAATGTCCAGAGTTTTGCAGAGCTAAAAATGCATCATCCACACAGACCTATAACAATCCGCAGTTGTAATGATTGCAGTAGCTGGTAGTACTGATCCACTTTAAACTCTATCCATTTTCAGAATCTCTTTGACTTTCTTCTATGTGCAATATCTCCTTTCACAAAGTCTTCAATTTTGATCAAGTTGTGTTTATGAAAAGAGAGATGGCTCCTAAAATCAGAAACCACTTTTTGAAGTAAATTCCTCTGTCTTTTTTGTACATAGGCTACAATAAACCAGCTTTAGCAGGGTTGATTCCTACTAAAATACACAGGAGAAAATGTAAAGCACTGAGAGGGCTTTATGAACTCCTGGTAAATCTGTTTCCCCACATGGGTTAAGTTTGCAAGACGGCTTTGCAATAGTCTGTCTGAGTAAAAAGTTCTTTAACATGTTAAAGAGCCATTGTTGTCTATGTCAGTGGTTTTCTGCCGTGTTATAATTAATGACTTTTTGTGCTGATTCATTTTTTCTGTATTCATTAAAACGATACAATCAAGTCATTTTGGCAAAATATTTAATAAATTTTTTTGAAAGGGAATATAGTCTTTAATTTTCATGCTATTGAATAATTACAGAGAAAAATCAAATAAGAGCTTGTTTACATGAAAAATTAGAACAGCTATTTCACTTTAAATGCATGTCATTCCTTAAGCCTAAATAACTCTCAAAAAGGCCTAATTTAAGGTTTGAGTAAAACAATGAACTTATGCCTGTGTAACTTGTTTTATACTCAGGACCTAAAGTAAGTGCCTCCATTTGTTTTGTCAATTTTAATGAAATGCTATTACAAATAGGAGATTTTCTAGGCATATGCTCCCACCCATGTGCAGGCCCATCCCATGAACATTTTGTCAGTCCTATCCTAACACACTGTGCCTAGATATACATGTGTGAGTACACACACAGCACCTCCTATTGCCTCAGATGCCTGATGTGCACTTTATGTATCTGACTGCTGCTAGATATGGGGCACCATGCTGTGGCAACTAATGACTTTTTTCCTGGTCGAGGGATTGTGGGGTCTTCTTCAGCAGCAGGTTTTGTGCTAACCTAGGTTATGCTAACACCATACAAAACTTCATGAAAGACTCGGTCACTGTATTTCAAGTATTTCAAAAATTCCCTGGAATACCTTTGCACATTTTTCCTCCCTTTAATGTATTTAAATTTCTGTCCTGAATGATTCAAGAGCAACCTCTGAATTCGATTGTATCCTTTCAATTGATTCCCAGTATATTTCCAACCCTGCTTGAGGTCAAGTTCAAATAATGGGCCAACAACAACGTTATGAAATTCAACAAGGACACATGCAATGTGGTTCTCCTGGGAGGAAGAAATCCTTGCAACAAGGTAGGCTGGGGAGCGGCTCTGCACAGGACACCCTGGGCACACCAGTGTGTCAGCCCAGCCCAGCAGCGAGCCTTGGCAGCAGTGAAGGCCAGCAGTGCCCTGGGCTCCATCAGCAGGAGCACAGCCAGCAGATCAAGGAAAGTGATCATTCCCTGTACTCAGCAGCTGTTAGACCACATTGAGAGCCCTGTGTCCAGTTTGGGGCTCCACAGCACAGGAAGGGCATTGATAAACTGGAGCGAGCCCGGGGCACGGACACCGTGGTGGTCAGGGACGGAGCACATGGCCTGTGAGGACAAGTTGTGAGGGACTGGGGCTTGTTCAGCTGGAGAGGAAATGTCTCTGAGTGCACCACAGAAAAGCCCCCAGCACCAATGAGGAGCTTGTCTAGGAAATGGAGCCAGGCTTCTCCCAGTGGCACATGTCTGGGGGCTGAGAGAAAAAGGGCATTAAGTGAAACCACAGAAGTTCAGACCAGACAGAAACGTTTCCTGTGAGGACAACCAAGCAGAGGAGCTATATTGCCCAAAGGAAATCTACAGTCTCTCTCCCTGGAGGTTTTGAAGTGCACACTCTAGGTACAGTCCAGAGCAATCTGTTCTGAACTTTTGAGCATGGGGTTGGACTAGAGGCCTCCTGAGGCCCCTTGAAGCCCAAATTACCCTGTAATCCAATATGAGCCAAAGAGGAATTAAGGTATGCAATAAATTCCCTTTGTGATTAGGGCAATATGAAATGTCACTGATGTCCTTCTCCCCCTCAAGACGTGTATTGTTTCAAATCATGCAGGCATGTCATAAAGCTTACCTAAGCAAGTCTTGGAAATAAGCTGAAAAAATTCTTTCTTTTTCTTTTGATTCTCAAAGTTATGAAACATGAGCACAAGATGAAATAATGCATTGCTAAAACCAGAATAATTTGCAGCAGCATTCAATCAGATGGTTTAGAGAAAATAAAGGCCTAGTATTAGGTTATGCTAAATATAAAGAGCCAAACTAAGTCTGGATGTAACTCTTTAGGGTTTTGATTAAATAACTTGATACCTGAATGGAATATGAAAATACTTTTGAGTTTTTCACATAGCTAATGCCCTGCTGGCCTGGAAAAGGGATTAGAAATTCAAAGACACAAGGAGAATTGTGTCAGAGCAAGAGTTTGGCTGTAGGGAACCTCAGAGCATCTCATAGATGCTTTCACTTGGTGATCTGTCTATGGCTAAATGTCTCCTCCAAACATAAAAAGCAGAGAGGACATTGAATTAAGTATGAATTATTATAAGTATTATCTGGCTGACTTGGATTTTTAGACTGAAAATTTCAGACCAGACAATAAGTTAATTATTAGTTATTTGCATTATTAACATCCTACATTGCTACTGTTAATTCTTATCTTCTGAACTTTAGCTGTCTTTTACCAGAATCTAGCAAGAGTTCTGAATCTCCACATCAAGAAGGCATGGAAACACAGCTGTGTAACTGTACTATAAGATCATCTCTATACTTTCTAAGCAAAGTAATCATTCAGTGTAAGCTAGGGAAAGCAGAGATCCTTTCCTGTTAGAACCATTAGCATTCCTACTACTTAGAAAATAATTTAAAACAAATATAAAAGTACCTTAGCCCGAAGTGAAAAAAAACCCCATACGTAACAAAAAGCAATCTTCTCAGGTTCTTGACATGTCAGAAATAGTTAACTGCTCAGCAGTTC
Source organism: Dryoscopus gambensis (assembly GCA_013389985.1). Classification (NCBI taxonomy): domain Eukaryota; kingdom Metazoa; phylum Chordata; class Aves; order Passeriformes; family Malaconotidae; genus Dryoscopus; species Dryoscopus gambensis. The sequence continues at coordinate 33,387 of WEIT01032298.1, forward strand.
CAGCCCTAACTTCTAATGGAATAAATCTAAAATCTTTGTCAATTAATTAACTTATCCCTACATGTCAAATTAAGAAATCAAATAAAGATAAACATGTAATTTTCTTTCCTTACATGCTTCAATTCCCAAAAGTAATGCAAGTATCTTTTCTATGAACAGCCTCAATTGATGCAAAAGGTACAGTAGATAAATACAGACAGAAATAAACCTCTGAAACGCTGTTCTCTGTTTGTCTAGAAGAAGAAAAGAGGAAGTGTTGAAGTGCAGAGGTGTTTAAAAGTAGGTGAATGAGACTGTACCTCTGAAAATTGACAGCAAAATTCCCAGCGAAGTTACTTCTGCACAGAAAATGAAGCAAATACAGAGGGCACCCTCCAGCGCCGGCTTAATAAAATGTCAAATGGGGCCCTTCCTTCTGTTCACTTCTAACAAAAAGATAAAGAGCCACTTGTTATCCTTCTCTTCAAAATACTTATCAACTTAGGACCTCCTCACCCAGAAGTGACTTTAGTGCACATCTGCTGCAAGTGTCCAAACCAATAGTTTTTCAAGAAGGTTCACAAAATATAGTGAAAGTGGGACATTTTCACTTAAAAGGAGGAAAATAAGTGTTGCTATCAGAGGATGTTCTGCTGCTCTTCTCATGCAAGTGTGTCTCGGAGCCCATGGGAAGAACAGCAGGGTATGGCAGTCACAGGGATATTTATGACAGTGTAGCTCTGTCCAGCCTGTAGCTCTGTGCTTGGGACCTGCAGTATGGAGACACCATTAATTGGACTCCTGATCCTGCGACTTCCTCTTTTTCTTTTAAATGTCTCTTGTTAAATCCAAATTTCAAGGAAAGAGAGAGTTGTTAGTCCCATTCTTTGATCAAATGGGTGTCAGGGAGTATCCAAGAGAGACAAATTTTGGCTGAGAATGGTGGTACCTTTCTATCACCTTGAGTTCAGCATTGAAGCTCCAGACCGATGTTGAAAAAGCAACTTTGAATGGGTTCCTCTTGAGTAATTCTGAACTGGTTCCTGCGAGTAACTGTGCTTGGTTTTCCACTTCAGTGGAGGGGTCTTCATTTACCACTATGGAGCACAGTGCACAGGAGAGTTAAGGACTTCACTTCAGGAGCTGGTAATCAGATACCCAAAAAGTTGCAGCTTGGCAAGTGATTCTTTACCAGTCATGTCCGCTGCTGGGAAGATACTTCTACCCTCACAATGAATTCTGTCCCTAAAATATAAGGATCCTAATTTGGCACTGGAGAGTTCAAATGCAGTGATTTTTTTTTTTTCTGAGAAGACAAAAAGAAAGATTGTGGAAAGGCAAAGTATGAGGGGAAAGCATTTGCTTATGAATTAATAGATAATCAAACAGAATGGGTTTGAATGTGAAAATGCAGCTGAGATAAATAAATTCTTAATATACCTAATTTTGACAAGATGCTGGTAGGTTTTATAGGATTTTTTTTCTCTTCAGGGAGCCCATTTGCCATTTCTTCTGCAAGCCAGAAGCCTCCATCAACCAGTGGTTGTTCTTGAGATATCTCACTACCTCAGGGAGAACCCCTGTTGCTATTTAAGTCATCTTCTTGTCTAACATGCAGATGATATATCTGAAGGTGAGACTCTTCTATTTCTCAGTGCAAGGTAAGGATATAACTAATTCATGTCAGCAGTCACTATATGAAACAGAAATTATTCAGATTCTTTTAGGAATTCTCTAAGCCTAAGCCTATCAGCCCAGCAAGGTATTTGGACATCCTAGCTTAAAGCATATGAGCTACCCTAGGATTTCTTGTGATTTAGATAACTTCAGTTCATTTACTGAATCAGGTTGGCATGAAACACTAATCCTTCTCTTGCCTCCCTCTGACATGTATTACTGTGGACGGCAGGTACTCCAGTTTCATAACTGGGCACAGAATTGCAACAGTAGTTGCGGTTTTCAGAGAAACAGCATTAAAAATGATGCCCAGAAACAGTTTTACCTTTGCTGCATTTAAAAAGGTGACATACAATTACAGGATTTATACTTAGTGTTAAATTGTACATCCATTACATTTTTGTAGAAGAGATCATAATTTCTAGGTATTCAACAATACTCACATCAAAAGCCCTGCTACCCAGAGTGAACTGACTCCCTCAAGTTATCCAATGACAGAGCTTCAGTTTATAGCTGAAATGACTCCTAAAGCCCCACTATTTTGACAGATCCTTTAGACTACAGCCCTGCTACAATTTCTCTATGTTTTTTTGTTGTTGTTGTTTGGTTTGGTTTAGGGGTTTTTTTTGGTTGGTTGGTTGGTTTTGGGGGGTTTTTTGGAGGGGGTTGTTTGGTTGGGGTTTGGGTTGTTTGTTTGTTTTGGTTGGTTGGTTGCGGGGGCTTTTTTGGTTGGTTTGGTGGGTTTTTCTGTTGTTGTTTGGTGTTTCATGATACAATTTTGTCCCAAGACCTACTGTACTGATACCTACAGAAAGAAGCAGTGATGATGGACACAATGGACACAGCCTGTGTGTTTCTGCAGGCTGTACTAGTTTGAAAGTAAACTATTGAGACACTTCAAGTCAGAAATACAATTTAATAGGAAAAATAAAATAAATGTAATAGTACAAAAAAACCAAACCCACTGTCAGAATCAGAGTGCAAACCCGACCCCCTGACAGTCAATCAGCAAATTGGCAGCAGTCCAATCAAATGGTGGCTGCAGTCCTCCTGGAGTGATGGTTCCATTGAAGCAGTGACTCTGTAGAAAAGGTCTGGTCTTCCTCTGAAGGTCCAGTGGTGGTGTAGAAGGGTCTGGTCTTCCTCTGGGAATCCAGTGGAAAAGGCTGCCTGTGCTGCTCCAAACCCCAGGTTATATCCAGGTGGGAATGCTTGGCTCCTCCCTCTGGGTGGAACATCTCACAATGGGATGATGTAATTTTATCAGTCATGCAGTGATGGCCCATTAACAGAAGATATCCCCCTGGAGGGAGGATGGGTCACGGGAGAGATAAGAACTCTGCCCCACCTGGTGCCAACAGCTGGCCCATTAACAGAAGATAGCCCCATGAGTTTATCAGGGGTGAGTCATGAAGGAGATGGGGGAACACTGTCCCACCGGTTCTAACAGCTTATGAAGATGGTAATAGAATACATACTTTTGGGTACATCTTACACTGTAACCTAGGACACAGGCCCAGCATGCCTGGGGAGCTGGGCTGACGTCTTAAAGATGAATGAAGCTGCCACCTGGGAGACTGCTGCTTCCCCTCCTGGCCTGGGGGTCAGACAGGCTCTTCTGGGTGCTCAGGCTGGGACAGGCCAGGTGCAGTTAAGCAGGGAGATGGTTTGTGCAGGGAGTGAGTGGCCCTTGGCTATCCCCATATTTAGACACCCGTTTCTACACAAAATGGGTTTTGGCTGTAGCCTGTGCCTACCTGAAGGTGTGATCTGCAGTATATTTTTGATGTCATTAATGATTACGTTTGCTTGTGTCCACTTCCACCAATTTACTTACCCTGTGTACTACCATGTTGTTAGAAATCTGGAACACATGCCAACTAAGATTCTCCACGTGTAAAGTTTTTCTATTATGTTTATCACAGGAAAAGGCGAACTGCCCCTGACAGGTATCTCACTGTGCATTGGAGGTAGCAACCTGGAGACCCTATGAACAATCTGTTTTACTGCAAAAACTGAATCTGGCCCAAGCTCTGACCCCATCTCTTCTCTTGGGATATTGAGTTGTTTTGCCAGCCCTGTTTCCCTCTTTCCCCATAGCTCCATGCCATGTCTTCACAAGGCCAAAAGGAAGCACCTGCACCACGTAACCAAAACTCCCAGGCTGGGTGGCAGGTGCCAGCTCTGTGTTGCTGTTTATGGCCAGTACTACGTGGTGTCCTCTCATCTGGCTGGAAACACAACACTTATGTAATGAGAGTGCATGGCTGAGGTTTGGGAACCTCCCTGTCACATGGGGAATGATGACCAATCTGCCCACGGGATGGAAACATATCCTGGCCTGTGATGACAAGGGGCTGGACTATTCCCCAGGAAGCCTTATCCAACCTGCTCCAGTTGAGAGATTCCTGCCAGTGATGCACATCCTGATGCACTTTTTATTCTGTTGTCAGCTCCTTCCAAGCCACTGCTTATCTCATACTTAGTGTATCTTTGTGGGCTTGATCCTGCACTCAAAAGCACATTTTTATGCTAAGATCCTTGTTTAGTCACATGAGAGCCAAGAACATGCTCAGGTCATTGTGGGAATGAGATCAGGTTATTCAGAGAGCAGAATGACCACCAAGCCACCCTTTCCAGCCTTCTTTCTCCACCTCCTTCTCCACAGAAAGGGGGATGCATATTTGCACTATAAGTGGATGGACACCTCTTCTCATCAATGGACCTAGCTTTTGGACAGAACTGAGCACAGACCACAAGCTTCACACCATTCCCTTAACAAGTGCAGCCACTTAATCGGAGAGTTTAAAGGATCAAGTAACTGAAGCAAATTTATTAAAGCGGAGGCACAGAAATTCCAATTAATGATGGTTGGCATCACACAAATTGCTCCTTTTATGAAATACATGCTAAAAAGTGTCTTCAAAGGAATTGACAGTTTCATTAATACATTTCTATGATTATAGCTCCCAGACTTATCTCGCAACCTTCTTTATTTCCATTCACAACAAAAAAATTTTTAAAAGGTTGTAGGGGTTTTATTTTCTGCATAGGAGTAGAGTTTATATCTCAGAGTTTGTTTTGACAGAATAAGAATCAGGGTGAGCCTAGTAAATAGTACAAAAGAGCTTTGGTTTTTGTTCATAGAAGGAGAGGAGGTTCCACTTGCTAAAAAGTGACAATTATACACCACATGAATAAATTGACTCTGGATACACCATCTCATATACATCTCCTTGTCAGACACAAGTAAGTTCTCGCTTCTTCATGCACATGAAAATCTTAAAACATTCACTTGTAACAGAAGAAAATAATCTGGCTTCCAAAGCAGGTGGGCTGTGGTAGCCTAAAGCAATCTACAAGGCAGAAAATGCCTCGGTATTAAGTCTTTTGTTATTCAATGCATGTGCATTTTGCAATATAGAATCATAGAATATCTCATATGTACTAAGTGCATAAATATTTATTATAATTTTATAATTGCACCTTTACTGCATGGTTCAGTGACACAGGGCTTATAAACTTTATCTGTTTCCCAGTTTTGCATTTAATAAAATGTACACCAAAGTCCAATTCTCAGATCCAATAGTGCTGAGTGAACTGAGATGTACAGACACTTATGTCTGGCTCTCTGTGCACTACATAAAATTGCCAAAGTGTATTTACAAGACAGAAAGAGAGCATCTCAGAGGAGCTACTCTCACACCTTCTAACAACACTGCAGATTTGTTTCAAGTTGAAATTTTCCTTTCTGGCTACTTCTTCTAGAACTGTAAATATAAGTGAACATGTTTAGTAATGACAAATGTTGCCTTCCACATACCAATCATACCTGTTCTTAGTTACAGCAACTTCTACCAAAAAAAAAAAAAAAACACAAACCATTGCAGCTATATAGACACTTATCATTTTTAAGACTTGGAGGAAAGCCAGTCACTTGAATTGTGGAGATGTCCATTCCAAGTATATTTTCTGTAGTGATCATTGCTGACTTGTCATCGAGATCTAATGGCCTTCTCCAGTTTCTTTACTGCTGAAAAATAATTTTATTTTTCAGTATTTAAGATCTTCCTTTTATAAGCTTTCTGCTTTTGTTCACAATATTATTTAACTTGTTCTCCTAAATAAATCTGGAGGAACCTTTACCTCAAAGTCACAATGCCAATTTTATCTCCTTTATCATCCCCATCAGCTGGAGTACATGCTTTCAGACCGAATGAGTCGAATTCTCAAGTTCTCGTGGCACATTAAACCATAAGTTCTTAATTAATCTCTTCAACAGCAAGTGAAAAAAGAACTTTAATGCAATCCACTCTGACACATATTCAGAGAATAGTGTGCATTCACTCAGCTCAGAACTGGTCTGAAAAGGGAACCTGAAGCACATTAAGCTGTTTCCAGTCTTTATACCTGAGTCCGACGGTTGATGATTAATGATAAATGGCAAAAAGGCCTCTGCTTTGCATCTGCAAAATGACAGCAAGTAGGGAGGTGCCCACGCATCTGGCCATCACTGCAGCATCAGGAATACCTGCCTTTACAAGCAAGTTATAAATCACTGAGCACTGAAATCCTCAAAATACTCAGTGAACAAGAAAAAGGATGAGAAAATGGAAGCAGGCACTGTGGATCTGACATTTGGGGTCCATTTTGGGGTTTAAAAATGAGAGGCTTACATTTGCTGTAAGGCAAACCTGTGCGTGGAAATTGCTGTTTGCCAAATACAAAAAATAGATCTTCAGCCTCTGACTTGGTTTTCTTTTAAATTAATGCAATATATTAAGAGAAAAAGAAGTTAAGTCTAAGGGGCAGAATATATACATGGCATTCAGAATGCCCTTAAAAACTCAGATGTACAAAATCCAAAATCATAGCAAAAGACAAAAATTCTCAACTGATTTTGAAAACTTTATTTGCCACAGTATATCTTTCCAAGAAATACATCCTCTTGAGAGATCTGTGTCAACTACGGAACCATCTTCTTTTGACCAGACAGCTATATTCTTGATAACAGTGTATCAAAGAACTTAACTTTCTCAACCTCCTTTTAACATTCTTGATACACCGATTAATAGTCACTGGGAAAGCAAAAGCCACAAATGCAAGCAAAGCTCAACAAGGAATGAGTTCATCAATTCCCATGGGCAGGCAGGTGTTCAGCCATCTCCAGGGCAACAGGGCCACATCACTTGTGATAGTTACTTGGGAAGACAAAAGCCACCACTCCAAATGTCCCCCCCTTTTTCCTTCTTCCCCCCACTTTAAACACTGAGAATGATGTCAGATGGTCTGGAATATCCCTTTGGTCAGTTGGGGTCACCTGTCCTGTCTGTGTCTCGTCCCAGCCTCCTCAGTCTCCTCACCAGCATGGCAGTATGAAAAGCTGGAAAGGCTTTGGCTCTGTAAAAGCTTTACTGTATTATGATCACTGTGTTCAGCACAAATCCAAAACACAGCCCCATAGCAGTCACTGTGAAGAAAATTAACTCTACCCCAGCCAAAACCAGCACAGTATGATATAGAAACTGCTACCCCCTCTTCCCTGCACATGGGTGGAGAATGGTAAGTGGACGAAATAACATGTCAGAAAATCATCAAAAAGGCAGGTACAGGTTTTTCTCTTCCTTCAGAAATTTGTGAACTCAGACAATGACTGTGAATCTCCAGGAGATTATTCATTAAATCAGGCTACAGCCATTAGCACAGCTTAAATAGACTCCAAGCAAGTTCAGGGTAAACAAGGAATAAAGGGTTGAATACAAATACAGGAATTCAGCTGCCATCAGATACAAAGAAAGGTAGCTCAGCTATGATGCTCCAAAGGGACCACAGCTCCAGCAGTGACTCAGCTCTGAGTGGGGAGCGAGACACAGCAGCTGGATCTCCTTTTCTCTGGCTGTACCTGACAATATTTATAACAGTTTGCTATGCTAATTTCCCGCAGGTCCACCTGGATTTTATCAGGGTATATATTTTCCTACAAAACAGTTTTTACTTTATCTGCTTTACTAACATTGTGATTTACAGCAAGTGGCTTTGTTTCAGTCTAGGGATTTCTTAAGTCTTAACTTTTCATGCTTCCTCAAATAAAGATTCAGTTCTCCAACTGAATAAACATATAAACAGTGCAGCTTGTGGTCTGGTGATTGTATTGTCACAAAACTATTTTTAAAGAAAACAAGGAATCATTGAAAATCATCTTTTCCCTTTAGAACCAGTTATTCTTTCAGCTCTGCTCATCCCAGCAAAGAAAACCCTTTTATTTAAGACAAATAAAGCACATGCAAACAGCATGATCTGCCCATGCTATATTTTTCACTGACAAGTGTTTACAGAGGATATTTACATTCCTCCCTTTTCCTTAGTGTTCTTTAGCAGTCTTGTCCAAGACTAGCACCAACTTTAATAATACTCACTGTATTGGGAAGTAAATGAGAGTCCCACTCAGCAGTAGAAAATTGATGTGCAATACCATCTGACATGTTTATAGCAGCATTTAATTATTTAATCAATTTAATAACAGAATATTTAAACCACCATAAAAAAAAATCACTGGGCATAACCAATTCAGACTATAAATCAGACATTTTCCTCTCTATTTTCATTCTTCAATTACATTCTGTGAACTAATCGGCAACAGTTGATGAGAATATAGGATGTAGACAGACTGTAACAGGTGGAGCAATCAGCTCTTCACAAGAAATTAATTTGTACAGCGGCTATTACTCTCTCATACACACACATCCGGATTTGCACACACAGCCAAGCAAATAGCCCTGAGTATTGCTAATTGTGATTACAGCCAAAAGTCGTAAAACACATTTCATTATATTCAGGGGAATGATAGCTATGCTCATTCATTTATCTTTTTATTTTCTTTTAAATTATCTTTGTAATCTTCAGATGTACTTTTGCTTGATTTTGTTCCTGATTTTTGAACAAAACAATTGTTTTGAATCCCAGTATTCATACTGGGTTTATTTGAACTTCATTAAAACCACTCTGTTAATTCCTGAATTGAATAAAAAGTATGTCAACATGTCTAATGATGGTTCTCTTGAGACACAATGAGCCACTTCAGTGCAAAAAGTAATAATAAAATGTTTATAACAATATTCCATCAAGACTAAATTTCTCCCATCATGTATCCTCATTTCAACCAGCTAAAATTCTTACTTTCATTAAAGCAAGAAACTCTGGCCCTGGGAAACTCTCTTAGACATTCAGGTTTTCTCTCTGGGTGGGGTGCAGTCTTTCTGAAGCCCCCAGGTGCTTCTCCACACTCATGGCACGTCTGCTGTTTGGCCCCTCTAGCAGGAGCTGGCGCTGGTGCCTTGCCCATGGGCTGGACCTCCTCCAGCAAACATCAAAACCTGGCAGGCACTGGCCTGTAAACAGTGCTTGAGAGGGTTCAGCAGCTCAGGAAAAAGCCTCTTCCAAGGCAAACTGTAATTGAATCTCTTTTTCAGAAAGCTGTTAAAATCGGCATACAAAAGATACTGCATGCGAGGTATCCTGTGCTGTGTTTGCTGTTCCCAGGGACCCACACTTCTTAATGAGCTGAACTGGGAGTTGAAGGATTGTCTGGCTAATTTAAATTTTAGGGATGTCTTGAGGAGCCAAGTGGTTAGTCAAAGCACCTTGTATGAACTGGCTCCTCAGAACTTCAGTACAAGAATCTGCCTAACAGCCATTCAGCTTGGAATTGGACAGGAATGCTTAAATCTCTATCCTGAATAAAAAACTAGGTATCTCCTTTGTGTAGCATCGCTACACTGGAGCAGGGTTGCAGCAGAACCCTTGAGAACCTCATAGGAAACAACAGATACAAGATGTATATTTGGAGCCCAGACAAAAGGACTGGAAATCATGTGTGGTTTCTAAGTCCCACCATCTCCTATGCCCCTGGCATCCCTTCTCAGCTCACCCACACTGCACATCTCCATTCATGCAGGGGCTCTCTAAACGGAAGGCTCGGTGGGACTTTTAGATATCTGAAGGGACAAAATCCTCTGCACTCTGTGTTTGAATTATGTCTGGTCCCCTGCATCACCCAAACACATCTTGTCTTCAATTTATCATCACTGTACAAGAAAGAAGGAAGCATTTACCTTTATGATCAGCTGACTGGAAAATAAAAAGCCACATCAGTCATCAGTTTTGTATCTTGTATGTCAAACAGCAAGACATCCAGTTGCCCAGAGATTCTTTATTTGGGTTTATCTTTCATTCTTTCTACCTGCCATTAAGAAAAAGAAAATGGGAGAATATTCTAATATTGTGTGGGTAGAAGGGAAAAAAGGAATAAACCAGAAGGTGACCAAGACTCTTCTGACACAATAGGAGGAACAGGAAATTATGCTCAACAGAGCTGAAGAAGAAAAAAGCTCCTTGCCATAGGTATGTGTCTATCTGAATTCCCAGCAGAGCAGAGCAGGGACATGTTACCAGGAAAGTTGTGTCAAAGGGTGCATTCTCTGAAATCTGTGCTGGTAGGTAGTGGTAGCTCACATTCAGGCTAAGGTTTGTTATTGTCATAGCTCAGCAAGATGCTCTGTCTTCCTCTCTCACAAACTTCCTATTTTGGCTGACATTACTGACATTTCCAAAGCAGTCAGAGCTACACATAGAGCCTGGCTGGCTGGCAGGCAGCTCCAGTTCCAAGAAATACCTTTGTGCTGAGCACTCTCTCCCAGAGGGCACTTCCAGCAGGGCCTTCTCAACATCTAATGTCACTCTCCCATCATTTGGTAGTCAATAGTTCATTGTTCTCCGAAGTGTAAAGAGAAGCCCATATGTCTGCTGTCAGAGGGGAAAAAATGACAGCATTCTCTCATGATACCATCCAGATCACATCCATCCTCATGGCTATGTTATGATACATGCACCTTATTTGTTAAGAAGCAATCAGTTTTTATAACCAGGTCTGTACACAAGTGTTGGAGCACCTACGGCAGAGAATTGAGGGCTGTTTTCATTTTATGAGTGTGCAAATGCAAAGAAATACATTTGGGACCTGAATTTACAGCAGCTGCAATAAAGACCTTTTGTTTTCACTTTCAACGAAGCTCAACAGGGGATGGAGCACAGTCAAGCTAACTTACTAAAATAACATTTGTACTTAATTAATAGCAAACAGAATGGCTGCAAGTGATAAATCATCCAGATGCAGGGATGCAGAGTAAAGTCTGACATGGTGTCTCTGCTTCACACCATTAAGTTTTTGTCACAGCTTTGGGAGTTAGAGACAGAGAATCACTCTTAGCTTTAAAATAGGAAATATATATCATTCTTCACATTGTTTCAGTTTAGCCTTTATATTTAACTGTAGATTACCCTTCTTATGTAGAGAGCTTATTATAGTTTTCATTTTCTCTTGTTTTGACATCAATTTTTTCTCACCATTCTGCAGTTTCGAGGGTGTTCAATGACACTAATGTTAATGGCATATATTACACTTCTGTTCCACAACAGTGCATGTTTTTTAAAAACATGAAGTGTCCATTTTGCAGATGCTCTAACAGTATTATACTTTTATCCCTGCCTCTACTCTGCAGTTATAAAGAACCTTGACTTGACCAAAAGGGAAGTCAAGAGACCAGAAATATCTAAATTAATTCCATCCAAGATCTCACACAGTCTCACTGCTCAGATGGAGGGTGGTTATCCACAGCCTTGTCAATGCAAGCAAACAGCATTAAAAGAGCTGATGTCATCAGGAGGAATTGTCTCCCAATTTATCACTAGGGAACTCTCCAGTGTCAGGATGTCACTGGAGATCACAGTGGAACCATGAAGGAAGTAAGATGCAGGCAGCACATCTGCCTTCATAGCTTAACACTCAAGCAAGTCCAGGTGGGAAGGGCTGTAATGTTTTCAATAAGGAGATTAAGGTCTTCACCACTCAGCCTGAGTTGAGAATTTTCCCTAAACAAACCTGTGAAAACAAAGAGATTAAAATCCCACTGTGCTTCACACCCCAGAGTGAGAGCTTTTCTCAAGCACTCACAAAGCTTTATGAGAATCTGTAGAAGTCATTTCAGAAAAGATCCTCATTTCACAGGATTTTTTTTAAACTGCTGCATGAGGCCACTACAAAGGCTCTATCCAATACACTAATGGGACAGTTGTAGCTATTATTGCTGCTGAGCACCAAGATCAGATCTGGTCACACTGAGAAACTGTTCAGAACCTATTTTGAGGAAAAGAGATGTTCACTTTTATTGCTCTTTTCCAGCAGTAGTGGTCACAATTGGTGGCCGAGTTTTTCGATCCTTTATATGATCCTTTATGAAACTTGAATTCCCACATAGGTGTGTGCCAAAGGCAGTGGCAGGGAAATGTTAGGGGCTCTTCTGGGAAGGAACATGTCATAAAACTGTTTTTTATTACAAACTTAAAATCCTGAACAGTGAAATATTTTGTATCCAAAATTAAGAAATAAAAGGTCTGTTCTTCTTCCCATGCCTTCCATAAGGTCTCTTTTTTGCCTTATCTTTTCAATATAGACTACATATATTCCTCCCCTTCCCTTATATGCTCATCAGAATAAGTGGGTTCACAAGGGACTAATTTATTCCTTGACAGAGGAGATGGGATGCAGTTTTTCCACTGCTGCATCTTAGAAACCATTTGCAAATGTCTTTTGTCCATGTCACTACTAGCATGGGGTACTTTGACTAATAGATTCTACTTGTTTTCTCAGAAGTATGATTTTTTTTTTCCCCGTCTATGAGGAAAACTAGTGGACTACACCAGTGGTTCAGACCATGATGTATAACATGGGGAAAGGGATGCAGTGTGAATGGGAGGACCAAGTGTTCTCCAGAGGCTTGATCTTACCTCTCATGAATGAAAATACAAGATCCCAGCTGTGCTAGCACTGATCAGGTCAAACAGGAGAAATGCTATTTGCTGGTTTACTGGTTCAGTGGCAGATTTTTCAAGGTATCGCTTTAAGTATGAGCAGCTGCCTACGCACATTCACAGCGGGCTTGTCCCTGTTTCTCACTTTTCCTACCTACATGCAGCTGTGGGGACACAAACTACAGATTTTGCTGTAACTTTTTACTAACCTTTCCCATTTCATCCAGGTTGTTTCTCCCTTTTATTTATTTTTTTAATTAGTTTTGAGCTTGATGAGGCCCATTAGAGGCAATAATTAAGACAGTCTTACATTAAGGTTACACCAGATACAGGTAACTGGCAGGATTTTAGTTCTTTTAAAATGAAATTCAATTCCTCATACTGCTACCATTGAAAAAATATTTATTATCCCAAATTTTTTCAACTTTCCATTTTTTTCCCTTGTAAAACTACCAAAGGCAAAGACAAGAAAGTGTCTTTGGTACTGTGGTCCATACACTGCAGCAAGATATAAACACTTGATTGTGTCCTACCGACAGGGTTATTTTAGGCTTTAATTATATAAGTTGTCCTTGCTCTTAGCTATATACTACTGAAGTGCAACAAAAATAAGTGATTCATTGCTGACACATGGCATTTCATGAGCAGTCATTAATTAGCAAAGTAGCACTTGGATATAAATTGGTGAAGAGCGTCAGCAAATGGAACTTTAATCAGAGATCACCCTTAACCCTCCTCTTCTTGTGCGCCTCCATGGCATCCAGAGGTTGATCTTAGTGGAAGCACAGCACAGCTCCCAGCAGCGGAGCACTCCCTGCAAAGCATCACCAGCGCTCCAGCTGCAGCTGTGTTCACATACACCAGCCAGTGCCAACACCAGCTGCAGTGGGGCAAGCCCACCAAGCAGGAAATGGAGTCTTTTCTTCCTGAAATCAAGAAAAAAGGAAATTTGCTCCTAGTCAAACACTTTCAAATGACCTTTCAATCGCTGAAGTTTGCAGGTTGGGTCGGGGTAGAAGTGCAGTGGGCTTGCCTGCTGCACGCGGTCCTTTGCTCCTCTCAAATCCTTCTGAAGACTGGCACACATTCATTCAGCACTTGATGTATTTGCAATTTTGACATAAAGCACATTGGAGTGCTATGGACAAGAACAAGCAGAAGGCTTCATAGTCAACCACTCTAGGTTCTTTACAAGACACACAAAGCAGGCTCCTCTGCCTAAGTGGGGGGAAAACATCTCAAACTTCACCCTGTTTGCATCAGTGGATGTAGAAGGGAGGTGATGCTGCTTTTGCTGTTGAAGAGTGCTGAGGCCAGACTGACAACAATCCCAAAGTTAAACACTTTGAGAATATGAAAATGTATCCTGACAGGAACTTTCAATGGTGACGATGTGGCAGAAAAAGTTCCTGATAAAGGAACCAACAAGTGATAGTATTTGTCGGTTTTGAGGGGTGTTCTGGTGGGGCCACGACCTCCCAAACCAACTCCCAACAGAAAGTTGCTTGGCAAGCCACTGCACTCACACATACACTCTCACACACCGGATAACTTCTTCAACAAATCGACGGCAAAGAGGCAGGAAGGGTCCTCGTGTGGAATTTCCGCAGCAGAGGTTTATCTCAGCCCCGCACATGAAGGAGACCACTGACAAAAGACCCAGAAGAATGGAGGGTCCAAGGTTATATACAGGGGCAGGGAAAAGCATCAGGGACCAATGTTCTGAGGGTACAGGGGCAGTACATAGGCAGGACTAGGGTACGGGAGCCAACGGGAAACTCTGAGGGTGTGGCGAGGAACAAAGTCCAGTGGGAGAGTGGAGAACGGTGAATTTTCTAGGAAAAGAACAGATAAGGTGTAAGGGGGTGGGCAACCAGGGAAGCAGAACTGGGATACATTAACATAATGAAACAGCAGCCTGGGAGAGGTCTTTTTAGACACCATAACATGGAGAGAATTTCTTATCCCTAGGGACGGTCCCACCAATGGACTCCCTTCGTTCCTTGTGCTATGGCCTCACCGTCTCCCACAGTACTGATAACTTATCTAAAGCTGCTGAGCTAAAGGCTGCTGAGCTGATACATCTGGCCTAGAAGCATACGACTGACAGTCAATCACTTTATACTATAAAAGCACAGTCCCACTTTTTAACAGCAGTGATTTTTAGCGTACTCCTTCTAGGAGTGCATGTGGAGATTCCTCCCTTGAGAGGGAATGCCCCTCAAGGATACACCTCGAGGCTGAGTGAAAGATATTTGGCCACAGTCATTGGTAGTGGTAACATCAATCTCTCTTAATAATTACTTTGCTAGCTTGGAAAGTACTGATTTAATAAGTACTTCACTATAGTTATAGCTATTACTATCTATACTGTGTAGTAACAGTATTCAAACTAAATTCAATTCAGATTAAAGTCTTTTAGTCTAATCACTGTTATCATCAATTTAAATAAATAATTCATTGGTTTTCCATCCTTAAACCTGCAGGACAAAGTCATATAAAGGCTCAATTACACCTATATAATCCTTTAGGCATAAAGTGTTGACCAAGCCTGGGACCAGGACTGGATCCAGCCACACCTTGACTCCTTTCTGAGAAGGAGTTGAGAAAGCGGGGGGTCCTTTCTGCCCCTCATGACTCAACAGGAGATTCTCCCTGAAAATCTTTATCTGAAGCTTCTAAGCACCCAACAGTATGTAACAGTGCTTTACAAAGAACAAATAAATAAAGGTGAAAGTGTAAAAGCTAGAGCATGAGAAGAGAGCTTTCGATGCCATGGCATGTAACCTTTTTTTGCTAATACAAATGGACTTCAGTTTGATAAATTTCACTACCGTGGAAATCAATGGAATTAATGATTTGTCAATTCTGCCAGAAGGCTAGGACAAGTCTCTCTTCTATTTTCCAGTCCCAAGAAATGGAAAATCAAACTTTTACAACAACAGAGCTTTGTAGTCCCCTCACAGTTAGTAAAAGAGGCATTTATCCACATGACAATACAAAACTGGAGAATGTCATTTACTCAAAAGAACTACACTTCGAAGGGTTTCAGAGCACTTTGTAAGTTTGTGCAGTGATTCGGTGTATTGCACTAGGGCAACCAGCCTTTGTAGGAATTGTATTTACAAGAGAGATATGAAACTTGTGCTGGTTTCAGCATAGGCTGATTACGTATTCAGGATATATTTGCAGATACCTAAGGCTACTGGGTATTAAACCAGAAGAGTATAAAAATCAAATTCACTTTCAAAAGTTACTGTTATTTTTCTCAGCTGGAACATCAATTTAACATTTTAGGGGAACTGCTTCCTTTTTAAAGTGATGCTGTGAAGAGAAATTTCCACTGGTAGGTGACTGAGAACAATTTATTCATCCTGTTGTAGCTATGCTAAGTTCTATCATAGATGAAGAGTTATTAGACAGCAGATCCAGGCAACTCCCTTCCTGCAATGGTCCTACTCTCTCTGCAGGAGCGTATCTGAAATACTGTACCAGCTTTGCTCATGAAATTATTTTAGAGACAACTTACCACATAGAAAACCTCAGGGAGATTTTTAGAGGAGTTGTGAGGAGCAGGCATTCCTTTAGAAGAAACTACAGGTTCCACTAAAACAACAACAAAACCAGGAGAGATCTTGTAATGTGAGTAGGGAATTTTGGTGATTCCTGCCCTGAGCTGACCTTTACAGTGTTATTCTGAACTAACAATGGAGAGCAGATATTTACAGATGCCAGAGCGTACTAAATCTACAGGCTGAGAATTCACACTTGTGATGTCACGGCTGGAAATGTGAGCAGTGGGCTCTAAAGCAGAGACACCTAGAAAGGATCTATGCAATAAGCACTGGCTCATGCATTTCAGCAAAGGCAGTCCCAGGTGCACTTTGGAGAATAGCCAGTCCAGTCTGACAGGGAGGACCAGGAAAGGTCAGAGGCATGAGGTCCAGCTCCATTAGCTACATCAATTCAGATCCATAGCGAAGTTTAGCCGTCACAGTGAGATGTGGCTCAGCCTGAGGGGATCAGGGGATCAATAAGCAAATGCAAACTCCTTTACCCGCAAGCATCCAGTTGACTTCCTGTTCTAAATGTTGTCATCAGTTGACCCAAGCCTTTAATTTGCTTTCTGAGCCAGAGTGAGGGTGTTTTGAATTCAGCTTCACAGACAGATGCAATGTCACAGCTGCAGACCCTGAGTGGCAAGAGTAAGACCAAGACCAATGATTTAACAAACACAAAGACACTTCACTTTCTGTGGTGGATAATGAATAAAGGTGATGTTTATAGAGTCAGGCATGGATTCAAATTTGGCTTCTTTGCACAGACACCCTTCTTTTCCAAATTGCCTCACAGTACAATTCCTCTTTTACAAATCAGGAGAACAAACAGGCCTGCATTTCCAACTTTCCAGTATTCCCTACAAAATCTAAAGCTATGTAGGAAACACCGGTAAGGAACTGTGAAATATTTTTATTCAGAACAAACTGCCTGAGGAGTGAAATTTAATTGCTACACTTGCAGCAATGATTCATCAAATGGTTGCTATTTACTTCTGTGCAAGAAAAAAACCTTTTTCTTGTGTGTTTTCATCTCTTAAAACTAAATAGCATGCAAGAAAAAGATACTTTTTTTCTCCAACATAATGATCAATCCTGTAAAAACCCAGGGAGGGTTACTATTGAAGTTTCACATTAAATGAAAACTATACTGTCTTTTGATACAGCTTGAGACACATTTACCTCAACATTAAAACAGACCAGGAGTACTATCAAGTCAGTAATTATTTTGACAAAGTAATAAACAATATAGATTTACCAGTCAGAAATTAGGTTTCAGAAATTAGGTTTAGAAATTTAGTTCAGTCCTAAATTTTGCACTAAAATTCTAGCTAACAGCTAAGTTCAAATCTCTGCGTTTCCTGAAGACGTAGACCTGCCTCTGCAAATTAGTAAGAAGTACACTACATACTCAGTACATTTTTTTGCATACATTAAAAAGTTTGGTAGCCTATCCATCTCTCATTTAAAATCTTCCTTAGAACACTTCTAAGAACATTTATACCATTCTGACAAACAAATCAATTCCAGGCGTTTTAGAGGTAACAACTGACCTACCTAGTTTATATGGGCTTCTAATAAATGCTGCTAAATTATATTTGTGGATTGGTTTATGTTTTAGGTATTTCTGTGTCACAAGAAACAGAAGACATTTTATAAAATAAAGACCAGAAAAATTCAGCACTTCAATCTGTAATTGAGGCTAAGCATATATCACAGTTCAAAACTTATTTCTGTATAAGTATATAAGGGTGTTGCATTAAGACCGTGCAGATCTCTGCTTGAGACTCAGATGAGATATCACATGGAAGCCAAGTCCTACACCTGTTTGCTGCAGAATTGCTTCACCTGCTTTTAAGGCACAAAAGACAGGACATAGGACTGTAAATCTGCTCCTATATTCTTATGATCCTTGGAAAATCATTAATGGTTTCTATAAGTGTATTGGATTATCATATTGTAAACTAGTGTTCAAACACACACACACGTGCTAAACCACAAACACCCTCATATTCTGTTCTTGTTGGTTGCTGGCAATTGCAGTCGTATATCTAATGATCTGCCAAAGAAATTCACTGCTCCTGTTCCAGTTAAGCACCACATGTGACTTTAGGGAACTCATTTACTCCGTTTCAACTACAGTGGCCTTCTGTGAGACTGAACAGAACATCCCACCCAGATGCCTGGAGACTACACTCACTTCAGTGCTGTGTATACTATGAGTATAATCAAGAAAGAGGGAGTAGGTAGATTTCGGTATGACGACTTGCCCAAACCTAAGCACAACACTCAAATAAGTATGTAAGCCATTACAGCCACACTCCTGAGGTTTGCTGATCATAAACAGGCAAGTAGACAACAGGCAGATAGAACAAGTGTACCTGAAGCAGACAGATAAACAAATACACTTGTAAGAGCCACAAACAGCTTTAAACGACAAGCCCTTCCAAAAACTCTGAAAATTATCACACACATCTTTGTTGAAAAAATGGGCCAAACTCCTTGTACTCTGTGACACCATGTCCCCTACGACCACCTCATGGAGGATGAGATTATTTATTAACTTAGCACTTGACGTGTCTCAAACGTGGTAAACTCTGCAGCTGCTCAGCCAGAAGTCACAGCAGGCAGAGGAGACTGAAAATGTGAAACAGGATGAAGTTACAACAGGAGCAAAAATTGTGCCAAGAGCTCTTTCTCTGAAATGTTCCTTGTTCCTGCACCTGAGCTAACAATGGTGAGTTTCAAAGGGAAAAGTATGGCTACTGTGAAATGATATCAGAGTAAACCCCAGAGAAAGGAAATATGAGACCAATGCTGATACATATAGATATATCTATTTTATTTCTCTGATGGAAAGCTGTATTCCCTGAATGTATGGAGTATTTTCTAACTCTCTCGCAGACAACTGATTTGAATTATACAGAGGTCTCAGGGGTATGTGTACTGTTTCTCTTCTTTATTTTTGATGCATATATCCTTATTTTCATCTGTGATATAGGAACTGTTGTTCCAAGAAGGCAGATTTGCCACTAAGCCTCTATATATTTACTAGCCATATCTTAAGAAACCAGCATATATTCTCCCAGTTGCATATTTAAGAGAGATTGAGTATGTATTGTTATTCATTGGCCCATTTTACTTGTTTTCTTTTGCCTATTTTTATGACATTTCTTTGTTAAAAGAAAAAAAAAAAAGAGACTACCAGTAAATCATGTTACCATTTACATATACATAGCATAGTTGCAAATAAGTCTTCCTTTTCCTTCTGGATTTCAGATTTTATCTTTTTATAACATCTGTACATCCTGAATTCAAGATAGAACATGACCTTTATTTTCTTAGTCTGTTGTGACCTCTGATAGAACCAATAGCCTTTTTTTTCATAAAAGCCAATTCAGATGTTAATTGAGCTGGATAAAGCAATTGGCTGACTCATAGAAGTGAAGTGAACATACAAAGCTCTTGGTCAGACTCATTTTATGAGTTTACAAAAAAAAAACAAAACAACAAACACAAAAAAATTATACATTATCTGTTACTGAAACCAGAACTGCACTCATGCAAATGAGTACAATTAACAGATTGGATCCTAGGTTTAGGAAGAGTCCAGATCTAAATCCACCAGACACAACAATCTATCTGGAAGCTCTCACCACTGCCCCACAAAAAACTGACAGATGCTAATCAGAATCATTACAAAATTTTCTGGCTAATCCTAACAATTTCAAAACAGATGCTTAAGTCCCTACTTTAACTCAAGCTGAATTCAGCAACTGAGGACATAATAAAACTGGATCAGGTGGGTATTTTAAAGTATAAATCATAAAATGGTGTGTCAAAGTGCTGTTTTCCCAGTGACAAGAGAGTAGGAAAATATAATAGTGGATAAATGGTCTGTGTGGGAAGAAGATACAATACATTGTAGCCAGCTTCCCATTGATGTTAGAAGTGAAGGGCATTGAATTTAAAGGAGAGGCAGGAGAAAATACATCTTACAGGATTTAAATGGCACAGTCCAGAGACCATTTCATTAGTGGTTTTGAATAATATGACACTCATTTTGCCAAAGTTTATGACTAAAAAAAAACCAAAATAATTTATGAAACCATTATTAAAACATTTCAGCTTCTGAAAACTTATTTTCCAGGGTATCTTTTTTTCTTTTATTAGACCATAAATATGTCAATGCAATTTCATTAAAGCCATAATGAAAGACATTACTAGCAACGGTGGGAAATGGGTTCATTTGACAATTTGCAAAACAAGAACTGTCAGTATTCCTCTTGCTTTTCCTAATGACACTTCAGGCTTTGGACTACTTTCCCAGGGGAAAAAAAGCAGATAAAATTAATAAATGGCTTGCCCCTAGTGATGTGAGAGTGTGTTGAATTGCTTTGTGACCGTGTGCTTTCGAGGAACAGGTGTTTGCCACAGTCGAAGGCAGCAACCTTTTCTGAAATAAACCTGGTAAAATTCAGGCCAAAAGGGGGCTTAATACCTGCCTTCTCCCTGGGTGGCTGCTCTTCAAGGGGGAAGCACAGCAGCTCATTTCCAAAGGCACAAGGAACTCCTGGGTAGAGTCACCACAGTGGCAGAGGAAAGTGGGGTTGGTAAGTGACAGAGGACCCAAAAGGCCAGTGTGTACCAGCAGATCAGCTCCCCAGGGAGGAGAGGTGTTCCCCACCACAGGGGCAGAGCACCATGAGCTGGGCCACCAGCGCTGGGTGCTGGCAAGGCTCTCTAGGGATTTTTCCACTTTCTTTTACCCTCTCCCTGAGGATCCACAGAGAGCCAGCAGCAGGGACAGGCTATTTGGCACTATTCATTTCTTACAAAACCGTGGCTTAGTAAGGCAAGCTGTAATTTTTACATCCCTGAATCCAGAAACCGTAGAATGCAGCAAAACCAGCACAGAATTGCTAGAAAACAATTTTAAAATAATCTCTATTGTATCCAGTGCATTTTAGGGGTCTTGTTTTGACCAAAATGCTCTTCAAATCTTGACAAACTATCTCCTTTTCTAAATATGCTCCTTCTTACCACTTCCCCTACATCCCAAGGGGGAACCAGTCTAGGATATTAAATGACATGGACTGAAGCTACGTTATGGATATAATTTTTCCTACTAGCAGAAAGAAATTAGAGGAAAAGAGAGGAACACATATTAATTCACAATTCCCTTAGGAGAAATAGCTTCAGCCTTAGCCTCCCCCATATATACTCCAAGGGTTGCCTTCATTAGAGAATATTCCAAGTGTAAACAAGTAAGTCTGTATTGCCTCAATATTGAAAAAATACATTTTAGCTTTGGTTTATCTGAATTCTTCTGCCGTCTTCTAACCTAAGGAAAATCAAGCAAGAAGGCAGCAAACAAATACATCATCCTTCTGCCACCTTTACACTATGCATTTTAATCTAATAATCACTAAATATTTGAAACCTGTCACATCATGAAACAGCAAAAAAAGCCATGCAGAACAAAAATATTGTGTCACTACAGATAGGCAGCTCAAGCTCAGGCTCATGAAGGAAAATATTTTTTACAGCTTTTCCTGAAAAATTACACATAATTGGATAGCCCCTAAGGTGGAGCTGCCTCTTTCTCTGCTGGGACTGAACAAACCACTTGCGGTAAGGAATGACTTAGTGTCTGGCAGTGGAACTAGCAATACCCTCTCTGTGTGTCATTATGACTGAGATTGGACACGGCCTTCATGTTAACACATCTTGTGTTTGAGCTCCTGCAGTCCACATGCAGGCAGTTTTTGTGATGGAACCCTTTCACAGGAAAGCACAGTTTGGGATGGTTTGGGTTTGCTTTATGAAAGTTCTCTTTTACCACTTACTATGAAACATATAGAAATTGCCTCAGTGCTGGTCAGATCATTTAAGAATTGACTATTCTTTTTCCATGAACTTAAAAGTGGAACAATTTTTGAGAGCTTTTCTGGTCACATGCAGGCAAGATATTAAATGGAATTGGAGAACACTCCAAAGTGCCAGCAAGAAGGTAATGTGAGCACTTCGATTGTGGGAAATCTTCAGAATTGTTTGAGCATATTGTCAAAACACATATTAGTCAAAAAAGTACCACCCTCTGCAGCCCAAAATGTGCCAGACAATGAACTTCAAGCTTTTGCTTAATCCAAGACAGTCCTCTGAGGTCAGTCATCCTGACTACTGGCACACCTGCCCCAGACTGGAAATGCTGGAAGCTGTGTGGTCTCTCAGCTGGAGTTAGTCTGCTGGTGGATTCCCGCAGAGTCCTTTTTGGTGGCAGATGCCAGCAGTTGCTCAGGGAAATTGGCATCTCTGCCCATTTGAGCTGGAGGTGGCAGTAAAAGTGACAAGAACATCAGTCTCAGTGAGCTGAAATGCCCTGTCCTGGGAGCTTGTCATTTGGCACGCATTTCAAAATCAGAAAATTGCTTCTACCCCAAATAATACTAAGATTAAACCGGGAGAGGGAGGGAAGGGGAGGTTATTTCGTACTATGGAAGCTTCTCTTTTAGATTAGGACTTCTCAGGGGTGACAAATATCTCTACAGTAGCTGTGGCTTGCAAACATGCCCTCTGCTTGGCTCCAAAACTGCCATGCCATCTTTCAATTCCAACCTGCTTCCTTCCTCCAAGAAACTACAGGTTTCCAACTCATCTGAATTAATTTGGACATGATGAATTTCAATCAAACAAGGCTTCCAAAATGCATTTTTAACACTTGTGATTGAACAATGCAATGAGTAGAAATGGTCGGGAGGACTGACAGAGACCCACTTGGGGAGTCTCTCCTGCAAAGGAAATAAATAGAAGGTTGTTAGGTACTTCTGCACTGCATAATCAGTTTGCACTGTTAGCATCCCCAGACAGTGATATGTGTACAGAGGATGCTGCAGTTGAGATCATTACTCCTTGCTGGCAAAAGCTGCAGCAGCATATTTCTGACACCAGTTTCCTGCAAGAGACCCAGAGGACGGAACAGCAGTAGATTATAAAATTGCTGTGGGCATATAGTTATTGTCCTCTTTCCTGAGTCTGACCTCCGCAAGCAAAGGGTCCTGAAGGTGTAGTTAATAAACTCCAGATCTCTGTCCCACCAGTGAGAATGCTCTCCTGGAAATGGAGACTTGGATCCTACCCCAACTCCAAAGACCATCCACAGATTTTACATGAAACAGTCATTGGGTAAAACATGGAAATACCCAGCAAGAAGAATGACAAGGTGCTGCCAGCCGGGAATCCCCAGAAGTCCTCTCTCTTCCCCATGCATCTCCCTCCTGCCCTGCAGACTCCCCACTGCTCTCTCTTATTTTAGTACCAAATTTGGGCCTCCTCCTCTCTGGAAAGGTCTCTCCTGCTATTGCACCCAGTTGTGCTGGGCTCCTCCAGGAGCAGAGTGAGGCACTCACTGTGAACATCCTGAGTCCATAGGAAAAGTATTCTTTTCCTGTAGCACAGCCTGAGATTTCAAAACAGACTCTCTTTCTGCAGCAGAGTTAAAGCAAAGCTTTGGAGGCTTTTTGTGGTGCAAGTTCCTCTGCTGAGTGGAAAGTGCAGGATGGGTAGGTGCTGGGTCCAAGTCTTTCACCAACATGCAGCAAAACAAAACCTCTGCAAAAATATTCCAGATCTATGATGTCATTTTCCTACATTTGCAAACTATTCCCACTTCATGGCATTTGAACCACGTCTGTCTTCATAACAGAGACTTCCACTCTTCCACATCAATACATTTAATTGTACAGCGTTCTGGTGCCAGCAAGGACATTGTTTAGAACTGTTATGAAACACGTCAGTAAAACATATGCCCATTACGTAAATTTCTATGAATGCAGTGGAACTAAAAGCTGTGCCATCATGCTAACACTGCTGAAAACATCTATCTATATGTATATGAATAGATATATGTGTGTGTGAGTAGCTATATTGATACAGTACGTGTACGTGTGAAATCCAGCCTACTGCTGCCAGTAACAGAATTCTCTGTGGATCCAAATTACATAGAACTTCATCTTACTTCTAATAAACACATTTACAGGTATCCTAGCTGAGATTTTGAAGACCACTAGGAGGAACTGGCATCCAAATTCCATTCGGAACCTCGAAAGTCTTTGCTTTGCTTTAAAAATTTGTGTCTGTGTAGTCAACTGCATAAATCAGTTGTCATATTCAACTCCAGGTTGCTGTCAAATTATTGTTCAGTAGCTGCAAAGAATTTCATGTGCACATTTGTACGAACTTTAGTTATGAACATGTTTTCCCAAGAAGCACAGCTGTGAGTGCAAACGTGCACATCCTGTCCTGACAATTCAGTCCTTACCTTGGACTTGCAATTTAGTCCCTCAAAAAAACTCCATAGCAAACAAACAAAAAAAGCATTTCCTCAGAGTTCCCCTGGAGCAATATCTAAAATATACTCCTGGGTTTATCCCTGATGAAATCTTGAAACAAAACAAGAAAATCCCTTAGATGAACTCCCTGGGCCTGAGCAGATTTAGTTTAATTTGCCACAGTCCTTTGTGGAGCTGCTGTTCCCGGGAAAGCAGCAGGTCTTGATCTTGGCCTCTAACAGATGGCCCCAGCAATATGACAGTAATAGCATCTGACATGTGTTGTTCCAATGATCTCCCTAACTCTCGGAGAAGTATGCAAGCGTTACATACCGTGTGCTGCTGCAGATTGCTATTTTTGGCATGCTTCTGCTGGCATATGTTATGATGAACCATTCACAACATCTTACATTTACATCATAAAATAAAGGGGAAATAAGAGAGTAGCTCCATGAGCCTATCATTTAACCTTGTTCCCAAGGTAACCTTTCCCTCACATAAGGATCAGCTCCACTGAAAGCAAAACCCAAACTGCATTTTGAGGGATTATCTGTATTGCAAGATGTGGAGTCCTGGGGGTGGAGGAGACACAGGTTGATGCAAATATTTATGGCCCAGCTATTTAAGCATTTCACACTGAAATATAAGTAGTATTTTCTACAATACATATTAAATAGTGGCAATCTACAATCTGAATGGCACCTAGTGATTAAGGAGCTGTGAGGAAGGTAGCTAGAGGGGACTGAGTGCCCTGTCAGGATGAAGTTTTCCTGCTAATTACAAGGGTAATGAACACTTCCCTTTTCAAGCCCAAAGGATTTCCTTAAAGAACTTGTGATTTTACTCATTGCCAGGTTTAACAATACAGGATTTAAGACAGGGAAATGCTTTCAACTCTGAGCAGCAAAACCTAGCTAAAGGAGAAACATCAAGGATTTTCACTGAATGTAAGTCACTGAAATGTCTTAGCATCATAAACTACTCTTGATTGCTTTTTTCACAAATGAGCTGGTGCCAAATAGAGGACAGACGGCAACAGGGAAACCCATCTCAGCTGCTTTCCTCCTCAATTTGCAGTTACACCCCCTACCATTTTTTCCCCTAAAAGCTTATTTAGCTCCTCATAAAATTATTTATTGTTATTGCCATGTGGGTTATTTATTCAGTCAATGAAGGACAGGCTCTGGCAGCCCTCCCTCCCCTATCCCTCCAGGCCCTTACCTCTCCTTGATTTCAGCTGATGCTGCCTTTTGCTCTGTCTTGACTCAGCTTTGCTCAGCTCCATAACCCCATCTCTCCCTCACATTCCCGTGCCTTTTTAATCATCTCTTCTCCAAAGAACCAGGGAATCCTTTTAGTGCCTCTGAAGGAGTTCTTCAGTGAAGAGGTGTGAAGAAGATACAGCACAGAGAGGAGGAAAAAATCATGGGGTTTGGTTGTTAGCCTTAAAATAAGAAAGACAAACATTTTGCAGCATAGCCTTGAATTTTTCTCTGTCATGCATCCAGAACAAAACTACCAAAGCTGGAGCACACAAAGTTACAATATTCACACCTGAAGCATTAGAGAAGAGATGTTCCAGGGGTCCTAGCCCCTATAAGTGGCCATTTTTATAATTCTTGGTATAGACCAAGAGAACAACTTAGAAAAAAAATGGAAACTAAAAGCAAAGAGTCCTATTCAAGTGACATAGAGAAGGGTGTCTGACTGCAGTGTATTGAAAACCCGCAGGGAAAAGGTGAAGGAAAACTCAGAGAAAAGTGGGAAAGGGGAGGTTTTCTGTAGAAGAACCTGGGCAGGGAAGGAGCCACTGCGATGGAGACATGGGCAAACACAGACTGCTCTTTGGATACAGGGAAAACAGAAGACTTGAACCTCCAAGGAGCTGCTGGGGTGTCACTACCAACACCAATATCTCTGGTTAACAGCACTCAGGGTATTCACAATACTCACTCACACCAGTCTCTCTGATGGCTGAATTGCAGCAGCAGAATGAGTGGGACAAGGCAGAAGGACAAGAGGCAACTAGCCCAGTTTGCAGGAAGGATGATCTCAGCTGGTGCTGGGGAAAGATTTCTACCTTTAACAGCAGGGGAATATGTGAAGGGGCTGATCTCAGGGGAGGTTGCGAGGGTGAGCTGGTCAGGGCTCCAGCTCCCGTTTGTTCTGCTGTCACCAGAAGGGCTTAATCCATCAACCACATGCAGAGGATGGCTGATGCCTTCTTCCTTTCTGTGGCATTGTTCTTCTTTCCTGTGCTTTCCTACCCTGCATGCCCCTCCAAAGCTTCAGATAAAACACTCAGCAATTCAAGTGGCACTGACATTGAGTGAAACCAGTTGAGTGAGAGGTTGGTACTTCACTGAGATGAACGGTCTGGAAGGGTTCACCCTTTTCTGATAAGGCTGTCTGCAGACTCAAACAGACAAGGTTATGTTAGGTAGACTGAGGGAAGATTATCTTGGCAAACGAAATGGTTAGAAACTCAGGAAGTTCGCAGGAAGTGGGGTCCTGAGGGTGGAAGAGACACAGGAGCTTCTGTTTTAAGAGAAGCCTAGATTTGGTGCTCTGTGATGCAGTCATATCAGCCTCGTTAACTCGTTAAATAGCTGATGGACACATTGCAGTTAGAACAACATCCAGATNNNTTTTTTTTTAAATCAGGGAAAGACGGTTTCCATGCTAATTCAAATTCCCACTGTACCTCTAGGAGGAATACTCACTCTAAACAGTGATAGTTAAGGTAAAGGACAAGTGAAACTCAAGTTACTCTGTCCTAACACCAGACTTCACCTTGCTGCCTCCAGTTCTTAATGCACAGAGCCCAGGTTCAGGGCAGAGATGGACTATGCATTGGTGGCTGGCATCTCCAGCCCAGATAAGGAGAGCTGGGCTCTCTTCCTTTAGGCAGAAAACCTCTTATGTCTTTGGTCAATTCTACTTCCAGAAGGCTGCTGTATTTGGGAGCAGGCTTCAAACTTTCCCTGCCTGAGTTTTAAAAGGGAAGGATCACATATTGCTAATTTTGTGAAATTAGTACTCCTGGTTCCAATCAGGTTGTTCATGACTTTCATGAGACTTGCCAAGGGAAATGCCTAACTGGAAATCCCATTCTAACCTAAGCAATTTCCTAGTCCTAATAATGGCACTTCTGAGTTTTTTCAGAGATTGAGGCATTGGAAAATGCCAGAGTCAAGGCTTGGGACCCTTAAGGAATTCAAACACCTTCAGTGTGTGAACAGGAAAGGAGGTGGCATTTTCCATGTGTTTTGACTTAGGTGTTTCACTTTACCTAAACTATACTTTTACACCCTCTGTTTTGACATTGATGTCTAAGTTCAGGAAAAGTCCTGTTGATGAAACAGCTGTTCTCCTGCCAATGGGCTGCCACTTTAACTCCTACATGAACAAATTGACAGCCTGATGTCAGTGCTGGTGATATTAAGGTTAACGGTATGTGCTTCCTGTGGATACTAAAAGCTTGGTCAGAGAGGAGTTTTTCCCAAAGACTTTCTCACAAACACTGGCTGGAAGCTGGAAAATTCCTCTCTGACCAAGCTTTTAGTATCCACAGCTTCCCTGTTCCATCATGAGATGGGAACTTCCCAGCCTCATGACAGCAACAAACAGGTAAGATTAGGGTGGTGGAAGATGAAAATTTATTGGTAGAAGCAATCAAGAAGCATTATAAACAATCTTTGAATAGAAGGAGCCTTACTTTGGTTTGCAACTGAAAGGCCTGGTTAGCTGCCCGGCCAGCACCTGACAATCATGTAGCTGCATTAGCTAGCATGGGGTCTCTCAACTCCAGCTGGTCGGGAGCTTGCAAAACTACTGTCCATTACATTTATTATCTCCTGATTATTCTATTTACAAGATGGTCTCTCCAGGGGCCCCCTGGACAAGCTGCTGCAGAACCATTGAATGCAGCAGTTGTACTGGGAAGGCTCCTACTGTAAGCACACGCCTTGGGCACTCAAGAATCTGCACTGGCAAGCTGTTAGTTTTCACCTATAATTACCGAAATGGCTTGGGATCTGCCTGTCTGTAAGACACTACTCTCCCCAGGTGATCAGACCGTCACAGTGGCACTCAGAGGATGAGCTCAAGCTGTCTCCTCACCAATTTAAGAAAGGGCAGGACCTGCTTGGAATGATTTTGCTGAAAAGAGCTGCAAGCTTTGAGATTTTTTCCCTTAGCTTGAATAGAAAGGTAAAATTCTCTGGAATCTCTTAACTTTTACAAATACCCCATAAAATCTAACAAAGCTTTTGTAGTGAAGTGGTAAAGAGTAGCAGTGGTAAAGAGGAGGCATGCAAACAGCATTTTGTGAATTGGGCAGTTTATTGTTTATCTACATTTCTCTACTCAGTACCTAGTCTGTAAACAAAAAGAACACCACCAGATTATGCACCCAAATTGGTGAAATTCAAAGCCTGTATCTTTTCGTAGAATTTGAGGGAGAGTAGGTAAGGAACGAAAAACAGAGCATTGACAGAAATAAATCCAGTTAATGGTAAGTCTTGCCCTAGCAAAGAGATTTGAGGTGTTAGGGCATGGGTTGGACTCGATGATGTTGAAGGTCTCTTCCAACCCAGACATTCTGTGAATTCTGTGAATTCTGTGAATTTTACATTTAAGAGTGAGACGCGAGAGCCCTCCACATTTTCGTTAAGAACTCATCACCTACTATTTCCAAACAATCTGCCCACAGCATACAGACCAAACGCTCAAACTATCAATACAATGAGAAAAAATTTTAGCTTGAGCTTAATTTGGTTCAATTTTTTCCTTTGTAAATCACTACACATCTTAGCCTGATATTCATTTTGCCTACAGCTCTCTACCTAATTTACATTCACATGCCAATATACCTGCTATCAACTTTGCTCACACCATTTCCTTGTAGACCCCAAGAGCTGAACACGGAAAGTTAATGTTGGTAGTTTATTGCCTTGAGAAGGGGAATTAAAAGCTGTTCTCCTGGCATCAAATTAACCCCAGATTGTTTGAATATAAAGTATATAGCCAGGGGTGTGTTCCTCGATCCTTATCAGATGGGTGAAATATGTCCGCATGTATAGAGACTGAGATTAGCAGGAATTTACATAAACCAATAGGGTCCTGTGTGGAAGCGTGGGCTGTATGAGGGAATATAAGCACACGCACACTGCCTACGGGCAATTGCTATTCAGCAGGAACAGTCACAGTCCTGCCGTGTGATCCATGAACAACAGAGTAACTGGGCGTGTTTTGGAACTCACTGACTTTGGAACAGACCTTTGAAAATAGCTGAAGTCTAGATAATGAGGTCAAAGAGATTGAGGATATGAACTTTCTGACTTCGGATAATAATTTTTTCATCAAGAAAACTATATCCTCGCTGTATGTCCTGCTTCACCACCTCCAGAAGTTCAGCAGAATGAGGTTCTGTCTGTGGCTTTCTGGAAGCTCTGCTAATCCAAGAGATTTGAACACCCTCAGAGCAGGACAAAGTGACCTGGCCTTTGGACTTTGGGCTTTGACACACGAAGCACTAAGAAAATTCTTCTAATCTTTGTCCACAGTGGGAGAATCTTCACAGGATTTCCTTGCTGAGCTGCAGGGGCTGTTGGACTTTTAACTCAAAGCTGCAGCTCACTCTCAGGGATAAAACAGCACTAGCCCTATAAACTTAATGAGCTCTAACTTGCTGTTTTCTTCTGCAAAATTTTATTGCTCCACACAGAACTTAGTTTCAAAAATAAGTTTTCTTGCATCCACATGAGAAGGAGGAGAGAAGAAGGATGTCCTGGTGCCACCTTGTGCTATGGCCTCTCCCCACTCCTGCCCAAACAGATCAGACAGGGAGCAGGAACTAAAAGGCTGCCCACCCTTTGTGCAGGTATGGCTGCATTTGATGGTTTCACAGCAAGAAAATACCTCACACCTCCACACATGCATCAGCCCTGAAATGTCACTCAGGTAGATATTGTCCTCTGAGGATCCCCACTGGGAGAGCTCCCTGCACATTTCCCAAGTACATGAACCGCTCCCTGTCATCAGTGGTTCCCTCAGGTTAATTACCTCCTTTAACATAGCAGCTCTAAGATTTTTCAAGATTATATAAACGATGCCTGTCTCCTTATCTATTGAAGTTCCAATCTAGCCTCTCATCTCTGTACTTTCTGCGATGTAATTGTAACACTATTAATGGTTATCCCTCCACTGTGAAGTAATCTTGACTACACCAGTTAATCAATACTTGGACAAATAAACTGAGCCTTTTCTCTGGGCTAGGATAGTAATTGTAATTATGACGTGATCAGCTGGCAAAGTACGGTTACTAACACTTGCATCTGACAGAGAAGTGAAGTTTTAAATATCTGTCTGAAGACTCTGGTTTCACAGAGACAGTATTTCTTTAAGTCTAGTTAACCACTTGTCAGAAACCATTAGCTTTAGCTAATCAGTTACCATCCTTCTGAGGAATGACAAGAGTCTAGTGGGCTGGCTCTTGAGATTCCTTGTTGGTACCACTGTCCATCTGTCCAAGAGCACTGAGCAGAAGGCATCGCATTTGCAGTGAGGTCACAGGGCATCAAAGGGAAAAGCATCAGAAGGCAGAGTGGAGACAGACCAAAGAAAACAGTAGTTTACTACAAGTCCTGAACACACTGAGGCATCTGGTAGTCAATATGGGTTAGTTACATTATGTTTGCTCTGTTTTCTGCATGAGAACCAGACGTGCAGCTTCTCAGAACCCTGCGCAGCCACTGAGACATAGGAAAGCATGGCAAAATCTGCTCGGAAATTAGTCTGGCCTCTTTTTATTTTACATGTACATACATACACACTCTGCAAAAATGTATTGCCTAGCTAAGGAGCCACACACAAGACTAATTACAGCAAATGGCAATTAAAACACAGAAGGGAAAGAGGGTAGTGAAATATCAGCTTGTTTGTTTGCTTTAATTGTCTAAAAAGACCAAAATAGGTTAGTTTTTGTTTAGGGTTTTACATGTCCCAGAACTGTGAAATGTCCAACCGTGAAGGACTTAGGCAGATGTGTGAAAGTAGATGTACTGATATCCTACCAAACAGCATTTTCAGTTTCAGTAAAGAAGAAGGGCCCTTTCTGCAGTACCAAAGATGAAGCCATCTTCTGAAAAGAAAACGCAAGTCACCTTTCACCACACTCCAGGCAACTGAAAATAAGGTTGCTAGAGGGAATCACAGGAAACAAATGCTGTCTACACCAGCTTCTGAGGTGAGAGTGCCAGGGAGGCTGGAAGAGGAGCAGTCACTCTCTTGAACTTGCTGATGCTGAAAAGGGAAGTCTTCTGTTTGCACCAGTTGCTTACCAACAGAGGGGAGATATTTTTTTCCCAGTTTGTGATTTCTGTCCCTTATTACATGCCCAGTAGAAAGCATAAACTCAGGAGATTAAGGGAATCCAGAGAAATCTGCTGTGGCTCCTTAGTCACAGCAATGGTATTGTGCAAATTCTGCCCAGACAGCTCCAGAGCCACCATGATATGTGCTACTTAGCTCAAAGAGTTACTGCCAAGGACTACCACAACATCGTAATTCTTTGGGCAGATTTCTCCTGCTCCTCCAGATACATAATTTATTTCAGAGCTAACAAAATGGTTGATTTCACTTAAATTCAGACAACTGCCAAGGTTGGAACTTGATAAAGTCAGAAAGATATAGAGTGAGAGCCAAGGAACTGAATGGAGGCACAAAGTAATGTTACATTTGCAGGAACTGTACCCAGGACTAAATTTACAGAGAAAAGCATTCACAGGTTACATTCCTTTTCACCCTGTAGTAAACAGCACATAAGACTAATTTGTCCCTGTTGCCCTATATTCACTCCTATAATTTAAAGAGAACACTGCATTTCTCTGTTTTATAGGGAGCAGATACACTGTACCAGTGCAAATCTCATGCACAAAGCCAGCATTGCTGGCTTGCCCAACAAACCCAGGCCCAGAGCACTGCTTCCAGAAAGGGCTGCAGCAAGCTCACACAGAGACTCAGCAGATATTTAACCCAGCACCTCTCTCCCCTCTCCCCTGTGCATGGACAGAGGTACTCATAGTTTAGGAGTTGCCAGGAATTTTTAAGGATTTATAAGGATTTTTAAAATAAGGATTTTTTTTTTCCTTAATAGGCTAGGGTTAGGTAACTCTTCTGCTATTGATAATCTTAAATTCTTCTCGGCTACCGAAGTAATTTAGGACTGTCTATCCCTTTTCTGCTATACCCAAAAAGCAGATATTTTCTCCCTGCTATGTAGAGTTCCCTCCTGAGTCTCCAGGAACAATGTGCAAAATGGCACTATGAAATTCCTACTCTTTAGGGGCTCTGAAGCCACTGGTGGATGCCATTCCCAACAAAGGCAGTTGCACACTACTGCCCACCCTAACTCCTCAGCCAGATCCCAGACTTCAGCACCTATGCTGACTGCTGCTGCTGCCATCAAATTAAGTGGCTCACAGACTAACACTGCTTTTAGCATCAACTTTATACTCATATTTTATGCTAAGCAAAAGCAGTAGACTCAGGTTCTTCTATGAAGTGACCGTCTCGTCACCATCTGGCAGAAGAGGCTGCAAAAGGTAATTGCTGCTACTGACTTCTACTTTTTTTTCCATTTTACCTATGCAATTTGAAATAAGATTCCTAAATCCTCAAATGTTCCTCTTGTAATCCTTATTAATAGCTTTCATATCCATTTTTATAGCCATTATCTTCCTTCACCAACCCATTGATGCTCACTGGATTTTAGAAGCTCTTCTGAATTTGTACTTTGGGACTTGTAAAATATATTTGTCCAGAATCTCCTACCAAATAGTCTTGATAAATACTGATATATCAGAAATTATCAGACTTAACAAGTAACTAGTTATACTCTTTGGGGAGGCTGTTCCATTCACACACACTAATCCCACGAGCAAGAGATGTGTGCAGAGCTGGCTCACAAACATTTCCGGATTAAAAACTGAAACTCCTCATAGTCCAAGTGATTTCTATTCTCAATAAAACTGGGGTTAAAGGCAGAAAAATATCATCCTGTCTTGTAAAGCAGCTTAGCACATTTACTAAATGCCTCCGGGAGAAGCATCCCTTTTTCACCAGAGTTTTATGTGACCAATTCAGCTGTAACAGTTCTGGCTACTTTACTATCGACAATTTGACAAGTGGACTCAAACGAGTAATGTTTTGTGATTTCCTTTCACAAACCTGGATGGGGGAAACATTAAATAGAAATTGAAAACCGAGCTCCATTGGCATTTTTCTTTTGGACCTATTTTCCCTGGGAATTTAACTTTATTTTTAGAGGAATGTTCCAATAGGCCGCAGGAAAGATAACACTTGCTTAATTTTCCTTCCCTCCAGCCTTAAACATTCAGGATTTATACAGTTATTTTTATTCTTTTCAGATACCACGGCCTTGCCTGCTTATGAAATGTAAGAGGTAGACAGATAATTGTACTATTTCACTAGTAAACAGGGAGCTGAACATGAAACTGAGCTCAGAATTGGAAACCCTGTCAAAGTGTTGGTGAATCATTCTATGAAATAAATTGTTCACTTTCTGTTCAGTCCATTAGCTACAGGGATGGAAAGAATTGCTCTCACAACGCATAATGCTGCAATTTCCTATATTCACTTAGCACTTCCCCTTTCCCTTCTGCAAATCAGAGGCATTACATTTGAGGTTTAATTTGCTGCCTCTAACCATGTTTTCATTCCTAACTTTGACAGACCAAGCTATCGCTCAGTGAAAATGCACCAGCTTTTACACAGCATTCGTGAATACAGTGCTTTTCCTCCCCACTGGAAATAAGGTAATGGCAAGAAACCAGAGAATTAAATAGAGACTCCTATGCCTATCCAGCTGCAAACAGACTGTCTTTTGTTTCTCCTGAGCTTTTTGAGAGATGGTGTAACAAAACTGAATCCACATGAACCCCACATCATCTGTATGCCAGATTTTGTGTTGACATTGTGATGAGAAAATCAATACTTGCCTATAGGTATCGCACAGTTGCCCATGCCCTTTCCTTATAAGTCTGCAGGCACCAGTGACATTTTTAACAGTCCCAAGTATAAGGCTTCCCAAACAATTGCTGATTTAAAGCAATTCTGCCTCTGAAATGGGGCAAGGAAGATGGTATTGGCACCACTGAGCGCTGTGAGTGTCCTGGAGGGCTTCACTCCAGCAGTGAGGCTGGGCTTACCATCCCAGACAGAGCTGTGCACTACCACACTGCACTCACTGTACTCCCCCACAGACCTGCACGAGGCCACCCACCTCCACACAGCAATGGCCCACCAGGAAAATGCCCTGGGTGGGCACAGCAGGGACAGCTCACCAGCCCTTCAGATCCACTGTGTGCTACTACTGGCCTCAGAGAAGAGAAGGGTACGGACAAGAATGGACAGACAAGAATGGTGCCTAACAAAGCTTCTGCCTGAGGACTGCGGTGGGAGGGAGGCATGGATGAATGGTACTGGTGGGCCTCCATTTTGCCTTTTTTTTTAAACATCAGCCAGGTATGAGAAGATTTGAAAAGGAGAGCTATGGAATAAAATTCTTGGCACTTCCCAACCTCTCTTTACTACCTTCCCTGTACATATGACAGCATGTGTTAAGTGATCCCGCTACATAGGTAGCCCCAGACAAAGCCTGAGGAGTTACTCTGTACAAAGAAGTCACAGAAGACAAACGGGGCCTTCTGAGGCCACAGGAGCAGCTCAGAGTAGGAACTCTTCTCCTGGACTCGGGGAGCTTTGTAACTTCTGCCCGTGTCAATTAGCACAGTCCAAGTCTTCCCTTGGATGCATGAACTGTGATGACCAGCACTGGGAGGGAACAGTGAAGGAGATCTCAGAAAAGAGCAGATCATGTTGCTTTTTATTCTGGAGATGACATTTTATTTTTAAAAATGCCTGCAAATGAAGTAAGGAACAGGCTTTGCATACTTACAGCTCTAGCTCCTGCTCTAGCAGACATGGATCTGTCTCAGAAAATAGTGGCTGGATTGAGACCTGCAGGTGAAATGTAGCCTTTCAGTCCAGCAACTATGAAATCTATTTTGAGCTACTTCCAATTGAACTGACTGGCACTAGTGTTAAAACGTCTCTTGGAACATGCGCTGGCTTTGCAGCAGTTGAGATTTTGACTCCCTGGTTCCCATCTGATGAGAGCCACTTGCTTTTTCGTAACTCGACCTGCAAGTGATCTAGCAGGGGTAATCATTAAAGGGGAACTCAACCAAATTGATCCTCCTAAGAAATTCTGCTAGAGTGGCAAATCCACTGTGTGTATAACCTTAAACTCATTTACCATTAACTGACCTTATTCACATCTCTGAGGTTTACAATTCACTGCAAGGAGGGTGGTGAGGGAGGGTATCACTAGGTGTACCCTTTGTACCGATTGTAAAGCCCTGGGAAATGGCAGCATCACCTATTCAGCTTTACTTTCATGCAAAGTAGCAACACTGGGTAGGGATTTTGGTGGCAACTAGAAAAGCTCAAGGCAGAAAATGCTAAGAGCTTCAACCATTCCATAATTAACATGTCTCTTTATAATCCTTATCAAAAAATAAAATAGTACCATATTCCAAAAAGTTTTATAGGAAATGAAAGTGATTTTATATGTGTCATACTGGTCTCAAATCACCCACATTTTCTGCTGTGGGAGAACAGGACTGTTTGGCTCTAGAGCGCTTTATTGCTGCTCTGTTATCAGGATTGTATTCACGCTGGAGCTCACACAGAAGCCAGTGGTGTAGGCGTATTTGGGTTGTGTTTCAGGTCATGAGCCAGTTTAACATGGACTGAAATCTACCTTCTGCTGCTTCACAAACTGAACTCTTTACCACCAAAGATGAAGTGTGGCAACAGCAGCTTCTTCTTATTTTTTCTGGACATTTGCGATTTCTCACTACATCAAAATAATGTCCGCCAGAATATCCATCACCCATTTGCATCATAAAGTATGGAACTATATAACCCATTTCATACTTATGTCACCTGAATAGTCCCCTCTGGGCCAAATTCCAAGAAGATGCCAGCACTTATTTTCAGTCTTACCTTAACAACTCAGCTGTTGGCAAAGAAATATAAATTCTTACTCTAAGGTGCTGGAGGACCTTTTTATACTAAATGTAGTTGTTTTGAATAGACATTACTAAATTCTGATTATTTTGTGTCTACTTACCTTTTCTTGAGGACCACATACAAAATTTAACAACAGAGGTTTCATGGAGCATTTCAGTTGAGGAGAACATTGTTTAGCCTTCAAGCTCAGTTAAGTTACAGGAAATTACCAATAAGAATGCCAAGGACATCTCTACAGCCTTTGGTATGGCAACTAGAGGTACTCATTTCTAATAACTTATTTCCTAATATATATATTTTAATAAGCTATACTTTCTAGTATAACCAGAACTTTTCTCTTAGAGTCCTGTCTCAAAAATACTTTGAAGCCTAGAAGAGGAATTGTTGTCCAGCCTTTCTCTGAGAAGGCAAGAATTTGTCTGTGAAACATCTCCAGAGCTGGAGTGACTGATACCACAGAGTATAGCCATTATACAAATATAGCAGAATTACTCCCTTCACAAATTATTTGGAAATATGATAATGGGTCCTACTGAGATAGAAGAGAAGCTGTCATATTTCTAAAAAGACATAGCCTGTTCTGATAAAACAAGAAGAAAATTTCCGGGTTGGAGAAGTTGATTCCCTGAGAGGAAGAGCATTGCACTAATCCTTACCTAGTCCTTAATGTGACACCACACTGGACAGCAGGTGCAGTCCCCAAGTTCCCTGGGAAGCTACAGCAGGAGCCTAAACCAAAATTCTCTTCTGGACTACACCAGTGGGTTTCTTTTCCTTGGAAATCAGGGGAGCTGGGGAGAACAGGCTGCTCTGTGCCCAGATTTCACCAAGACGCAAGGCTGATGTCTGGCTGGAGCACTCAAGTTCAGCAGCTTGGAAGAGCTTCAAGTTCTCTAGAATGCTCAAGGGAACACAGTCTTTCTGATATCTCAAAAGTAGGCACAGACAGAATGAAATAAGAATTTCTATTTTGTTTATGAAGTTGAACACCTTTAAACCTTGTTTGTAAAAACTAAAAATGCTGGTTGCTCACTCTTGGTCTTCTGCCTCTGGGCAGCTGTAACTAGCAGGTGAGTCACACACAGAGCTCTCCCAAGTCGCTGATGAACTTGAAATAGAGCACCACAGTCAGCATGTAGGGCTACACTCTGACCATGGATCCTATTCATTCCCTAAGGAAAGACAGAAAGATGAAGAACCCCTCTTTCGGGTTGGTCAAAGACTGAAGGAGGAGGCAGAAGGGCAGGTGACATGTAAATGCCCCACAGTGGTGGCTGTTGACCACTACTGCTCTTAAGAGCTGTCTGAAGCCTTTTCCAGGCTGTTGTTCCAAGGGACTTCAAGACATTGTATGGCCTCTCCTCTGGTCTCAAGATGGGACTGACTGTGCCAGTCTCTCTCCTGAGAGACAGCAGCCTAAACTGTTCTCTTGAAATATGGAGGCTCTGCAGTCTCCCCAGGCAATCTGTCTGCCATGTTTCACTGTTACATAACTTAATGCTCCTGTCCTGCAATTTAAGTCCATTAGTTCTTGAAGCAGGAGAATAGCTTGTCCCTTCCATTTTGAAGCTATTTCTATGTGTTTGAAAAAGGTTATCGTGGCTCCCCTCAGTCTCCTGTACTCCAAACTATGCAATCACAGCCTCCCAGTTCATCACACAGAAGCCAGGCTGCTGCTGGCTGGCGATAGCTTTCAGTAACTGCTGACTGGACTGGATTTGTACCAGCAGCCTGTAGGTGAAACCCTTCAGCAGCTTTAGCTCTCTGAGCCAGGCTGTCCTTTCAAAGATGTGAAACTTTTTTCTGTAATCCATTACAGCACATCAGTAAATACACATTACAGTACAGTAAATTTCTAGAATTTTCTCCATTACATTACGATACCCTAACAAGAAGAAAGCAAAAGACACCTTATTTCATGAAAGTGCATTTTAGGGGCCAAACTTAAAACAGGATTCCCAATAGGTCTTGAAGAGTGGAGAGGGAAAACGCAATGTATTATGTTAACACCTTCCTCATTCCACCCCCTCTACCAAGCAAATTAAATGAAATGCATGAAGCATGTCTTGGTTTGCAAATGAAACTTGGTATTTGTATTTGCTGCCATGTCTCAGAGTGTTGTTTTTCATTTTAGGCTTTGCATGGTAGTAAACACTGCAATGCTTTACATTCATTAAGCTCGGGCCCATTTACTCTGTGCAGGCAAAGCAAGTGCATATATCTCACACCCGTAAAGCATCAGCTCAGAATTACCCAGGAAATAAATGAGACTAAGCCAGAAGTCCAATTTCCAGAGTCCAGCTCACTAAAGCTAAACAAGTACCTTATATAAATATGGCCTATTCCAAATGAAACGTTAGTGTAATTTGATAACTGTCAATAATTCCCTCATTACGCCTAAATGAGCTTGTCATCCAAGGAGATTGCTGCATGGCTGATCTTAATTTGCTAATAAAAACCACAGAGAAGAATTTCAGCTAAGCTGGAACTATGTGATTCATAAAAGTGCAACAGTGCACTTTTTAAAGCATTCCTTCCCAGTCCTGGCTCCTGAATGGCTGAAGCCCAAAGCCAGTTTGCTCTGCAGCCTGTAAGATGGCAGCTTTGCTATGTAAGAACAATGAGTGATTGTCTCTCTAAATCACTATTATTCCTTAGCCCATTATAGTTAA
>WEIT01032298.1:76891-128701 GCA_013389985.1 Dryoscopus gambensis
CCCCTGATATCTATATAGAGTGAAGATGTGCATGAAAAGCATAAAGAAATAACAGGGAGGAAGCAGATCCCTGAGGTCCGAAGGTGCCTCTGATTTCTTTACTTTCTATCTGCATGGACATTCTTTATAGTGGAGTAAAGTATTAACCCTAAGGTATTTACCAAACTTTTATCCTTGCTCTTGCTTATGCTCATTCCTAAATCCCTGTGAAAGGCTCTGAAAATATCATACTAACTCTCAACCTGCAGTCTACAAATAACAGGACCGAAAACTGGAACAAGAGCCTCTTCCTCCCACCTCCTCTCTCTCCAAAAATAAATACATGAAAAATTAATGCTTGGAATCTTAAAATGTCAGAGAATTAACTTTCCTTAGTACATGTATCTTTTCCTTCTCACAAGGTTTGCTGTTTCTAGCCAGCCATCAGTTAAACAGGTTTGAAAATAAATATAAAAAATGGTCTCTCAACCATCATCCTCTTCTAAATGGACTGCAGGAACAGGCTCACCTTATTATGTCCCTGCCTATATTCCTGTTGTCACTTTCTCTTTGCAGAGCCATGGTGTGTAGAATGCTTATAAATGAAGGCATTTACCTCCTTCTATTGAAATGAATTTGCCTTTTTTCACTATTAATTGTAATATATTCCCTGGGAGGGTAACTATAGATAAAAATCCCCTCTTAAGGTGCCTTTGTACTTCCAGGTGAGACTTGGTGCCTCAAATGTCTAAAGCACAAAGTTTCAAAACTCTGAGTGGACTGAGTGAAGTTGGTTCCTTGCAGGGAATCAAGATTATGATACAGGCCATGATTTTGTAGGAACTGACTACTTCTGGCTCATGGATTCTTTCCTGTATCGTGAAAGGTTCAACAGAAAGGGGGACAGTGTTAACTTCTCTACTTACTAATGGCCTGTGATGGGCCAGGCCCAGTCCTTGGGACTGAAGTTATCAGAGTTGAGAAGGGATTCTCAACTGTACTGGCTCCTGCAAGTGTGTACAACTGCTCTAATCACTGAGCCCTAATTTTATAAAAGGAGAGAGTTTAAAGAGAAGGAAAGGCTGACTCTATCAAAGGGGATGTCCTCTGAGAAAGGCTTTCTAGTTATTCTCCTCAGATTATCCATATGAAATGACTCATACTTTCTGGATCCCAGTTTAGTTATAATGAACTGAGCTGCTGCTTCACAAGGCAACTCTGCAGAGGGTGGAACATGAAGACAGCAGAACACGTGCAGCCTGGAAACCAAGGGTAAAGTATTCAGACATGCATTCAAAATTAGGTGACAATTGATCACTTATTCTTAGGATTGCACTTTGGGAACAAAAGGTGTAAATTCTGATGAATTCCCACCTGAGATACCATCTCCCTTCCAGGATATGTTTTTCCTGCCTCTTAGATCAAGTAGGAATTGTCATGGCTACCAAAGCAATGTTTCCATCTTTGCAAGTCTGGATGGTGTTTTCAAATTCCACAGCCTGGCATCTGTGGAACTCCTATTGAGTTGATAAACTGACACGAGCAATGCCAGAGTTCAGCAATTGAACTGAGCCTGCAGACAAACCTTCAGAGAGACCATAAACTGTCTAGTGTGAACAAGAATGGTCAAGACACTGACTCAAAGATGACCAGAGCATTTATCAGAAACATTACAGTGCTCTAAAATACTGGTCCTTGGCACTCTCAACATTATGAAGTATATAATCTTAACCAAAAAAAATGGTCTGGTGAGTCCAAAAGCTTTCAATTTCAAGCCTGTATTTTTTTTAAATACATGTTATTCACTTATGGTTTGGTTGGACATTCAGTTTTTTAGTGAACTCAAATGAGTAAGTATCCAATACAGATTTCTCCATCATAAATAAGAATTTGGAGTGAAACTTAAAAATGAATCATCACTGATTCTCAGGAAAAGCAGCAATATCAGACAGCTTAAAAATTAGACAATCATCCATACTGAAAACAAGCAGAATAATAAGGAAATGCCTCCACTCCCTGTGAGATGAAAGGTTAAAAGAGTGATTGAGGTACCTAACCACACATCTCTAAGGCCTAGGCTGTCTGATGCATTGTACAGAGAATGGAATATACAGCACAGGGTCTGAAGAAGACTTTTAGATGTTTCTGCAGTGGCAGCTGGTCAGAAATACTAGGGCATGTCAGATGGCACCAGGCATTTACACTGCACAACTGTGAATCATTTCCTAAGTGACCACTATCACTGACAAATGAAAAAGAGTTTGGTTTTGTGATTTCTCCTTTGAGTATAAAAATGGAGTGCAATAATACAACTCAAAGCTTTTCAGTTTTGAGAAAAAAAAATAAATAAAACAAAACCCAAAAAGTAAAACCTTCAACTAGCAAGGGGAAAATTTGAGATGAGTTATAAATACTGCACTGTCTGAGAAATACAGGAGGGCAGAATAGGAGCACAGGTGAGAAGCTGTGTGTGTGCCACTACTGATTTTATCGCCTTGTTTTCCCAGGGGTAGTACATAGAGTCTTGAAAAACCTGCTTTTAAATGTTTTCCTGCTTACCTTCAAAATATGTTGTGAATCTGACAGTGTCCTGATATTACCAGAAAATTCTGTTCAACAGTATAATTTTATTTATTGTCTAGAAAAATACAGAAAAAACTCTCTATTTAAAGAGTCTTAAAATGAGCATCTGGGATCCAGGAGTTGTTTTCTTCATCCTCTTCAGAAAACAGAGCAAAAATTTGCATTTGAATCTTTTTGGTTATAAAGTCTAATGCTGGCATTTCTTAAAATAAATTAGCATTAAAACAAAATAATACAATTGGATATGGTGTATGACTTTAAAAATTTATAGA
Source organism: Dryoscopus gambensis (assembly GCA_013389985.1). NCBI lineage: Eukaryota > Metazoa > Chordata > Aves > Passeriformes > Malaconotidae > Dryoscopus > Dryoscopus gambensis. The sequence continues at coordinate 79,726 of WEIT01032298.1, forward strand.
GAGATTTTAAGTCTACCTCTCTGTTCAATACAGAAGCATACAACAGGGATATATGACTTGATCTACAGCCAATTGAAGTTGATAGGAGTCTCCTTTAATGAAAGAGTTCAAGAGAGCCTCACACAAAGTAAATGGATTAAAGTTTCCGAAGACATCTGAACTGCCTTTTAGAAATAGTTTTAATAATTGAAATGTACATTATTTCTGCCTTATCTCTAAGCCCCAAATACATACTGTGTAATAGTGTTAGCTAGAGTTAACCTGACTATATTAGGCAGAACATTTTATAACTACTTACTGTATTATTCATTTCCCTCCAGGCTTCTTTTTTAATCTTTTCTTTCTCCTTATTTTGTTGTGCTTTAATTTTTTTTTTACTTGATGTTTCCATAGCATGCACATCAGGAGATGCATTTTTCATTATCTGAAAGGTTAGGTCTAAATACTGAGCGGTGAAAAAGATTTCAAGGGAATCCTACAGGCTGGTGCCCACACTTCTCTAGCTTATACAGTTCTTTGTTACTAGAGTGGTTGACCAGATTTGTGAAGTGGAGCAGTGTAATACAGAAACAGGGATGACTGAGCAAGCCATTCACTCTTCCAAACAGCCCAAATACTGCTCGCCATTTCTACCCTGCAAATAGACTCATGTATTTCTAGAAATTTATAAAATTATACATAAAATTGGCCACCATTTTATTTCCTGTGCATACTGCTGCATTGAAAAGAGAGCTGATAGGGATAGCAGTTGGAGAAAGGCTTTTGGTTTTGCTCACAAAAGCATATTAATAAAAAATGCCTGTGCAGTCTCAAGGGCACCCTCAGCAAATTTGCAGAGAACACCAAGCTGGGCAGGACAGGAAGGCTCTGCAGAGGGATCTGGACAGGATGGATCAATGGACTGAGGCCAGTGGTTGAGGTTCAACAAGGTCAAGTGCCAGGTCCTGCGCTCGGATGCCATCAACCCCAAGCAGTGCTACAGGCTGGGGGAAGAGTGGCTGGAAAGTGGCACATCAGAAAAGGACCTGGGGATGCCGGTCAACAGCAACTGAACAAGAGCCAGAGTGTGCCCAGGTGGCCAAGAAGGCCAAGGGCATCCTGGCCTGTATCAGCAATAGTGTGGCCAGCAGGACCAGGGCAGTGATTGTCCCTCAGCACTCGTGAGGCCACACCTCAAGTTCTGTGTCCAGTTTTGGGCCTCTCACTATAAGAAGGACATTGAGGTGCTGGAGGGTATCCAGAGAAAAGCAGTGGAGCTGGGGAAGGGTCTGGAGCAATGATGAGGAGCAGCCGAGGGAACTGAGCTTATTTAGCCTGGAGAAAAGGGGACTCAGGGGAGACCTTCTCACTCTGTACAGTTACCTGCAAGGAGATTGTAGCCGGGTGGGGATTGGTCTCTTCTCCCAAGTAACAAGTGACAGGAGAAGTGGAAATGGCTTCAAGTTGTGCCAAGGGAGGTTTAGATTGGATATTAGGAAAAATTTCTTCACTGAGATGGTTGTCAAACACTGGAGTAGGCTGCCCAGGAAAGTGGTTCAGTTACCATCCCTGGAGGTATTTAAAGGATATGCGGATATGGCACTTGAGGACATGACCTAGTGGCATGTTTGGCCGTGCTGCGTTAACAATTGGACTTCATCATCTTAGAGATCTTTTCCAACCTACACTAATCTGTGACTCTAAAGTCAAGGTAGCAAAATTCAACATTTCAAGATCTGCCTTCCCAGTGACAGGGATACATAAGTATTTGAACTTCTTCTACAGGCCACAGTCACCCCCATCTTAAGTATAGCAGTAGTTATTTCTGAAAGGAAATAACTTTCTGTCTTCACTCTGACACCTATGAGAAGTACAAGTGTTGCACACATGAGGGGGAGATGTCATGGCCATGCAATCTGAGTCTCCTCTTCGTCCCCACTCACCACTGAAATAGCCAGTGTTGTTCTCATCATTTTCAGAGCGATTGCTGCCATCAATAAAGATTTCAGTTATAATCAGAATATTGGTATATCAGGATTTCAACAACAGTCTATTAGCATGATTTTTCAGACACCTTCATGTCAAGGGAGAAATTTGCCCTCTCAGTAGGTGCTAGAAGGAAGATTGCTTTCCTGAGAAACAGTAGAGAGTGACAATGGCTTGATGCAAGGCTGTGTACCAAAGTCATGGGTGCCCAGACTTCCTCCTTCCTAAGCACCTGCTTGATTTATCCTTTTGACAAGAAGCACGTTCATGCCAGGATTGTGGTCTGGAAATGGCTTCTCCCATGGTCATTTTATCAGAAAACTTAGTCGTTTTTGCAATTTTTTTCCATAATTTTACCTTCTTTTCTACCCTGGAGCACACTTCCACAGACTTTCTGGACATTTTTCACCTTATCAGTCCCTTCATGGAGTCTGCATCTATTTGTGGTATGGTGCTGTTCTAACAAGGGCTTAGTTTCTCAGCAACTGAAATGTCTAACTTAAGTAAGTGCAGTATAAGCAAGATCTGCTGAAATGTAGTATCTTATGATACACAAGAGGTCAAGTCAGATAATCTAATAGTAGCTTCTGGCATCATATCCACAAAATATATATGTAGTGTAATAGAAAAATATATAATATTATTGAATTATGGCAAAATTATTATGATATGTATCTGGCCATAACACTGTAGCAGATCAATACAGTCCATTAATGTGCAGATTATTTAGCTTTTAGTGTTGCTTTTCAAAAGGCTTATTCTTTTCATTTATACTCTGAGTTTACTGCTGAGCAAAGAACACAGATCTGGGATCACAAATGTGTGGTAGCAAATACGCGAACTTGACAAGAATAATGCATTTGTTTATGACATTGATGGTAGAAGATTTATTACGTTCTTGACTATTCATTTCCTCTTTTTTATGCCCTTAGATTTTGTAAATGATGTGGTAGGCATTTTCAGGGTCACCACCTAGCAACCTTCACTGTTAGCTTAAATAAAAGGCCTGATTCTTTACAGAAACCTGCAGAGTTTGGGGCTCAGCACTGAACGTTGCTGGGCTAAAGGAAAACTAGAGGGACATCATCATCTCTTTTCATTTAACCATCTTTGCACTGTGAGTAGAAAGTATTGCCAGACAGATACAGAATGCTTCTGTGGCTGAACTGTGCACAGAACTTCCAGCAACTCTAACGTAATCAAAGAAAAAATACTGGAGATGGTGATTTCATCAACATTTTTTTACTACTGGAAGTATAACAGTTTTGCTAATGTTCTCAGTTACAGGTAAAACAAATAGCAAAAAGGGACTGAGATACTTCAATTAAACTGCCAGGTAGTTCACTGAAAGCCAGGCCAGGAGGGTGGGAAGATGTTTAAACACAAATAAACAATGGATATATTGCAAAATAGTTTTAGTTACTCTTCTGTATATGCTTTCTAAATCCAATGTTTACCTACAAAGCCACCAAGAGCTCATTTGGGTCCCTGAAGATAGTACTCCTCCCTCTCCTTACCCTTCCCTCCAATCTTGCTAACAGAGAGATGTATTATGTCCCAAAATGCTACAGCTGTGACAAAATACCTTTCGCCTGTTTCCTGTATTTTCTAGGCATAAAAAGACGCAATAAATGATCCACTACAACTACCCACACCATGCAAGGTTAAACACTTTCATCCTTAAAAGAACAGGGCTCTATGTATTGTCCCACAGGCAAGTTCAACATGACTTTATTCACATTTCCTAATTTTTAATATGAGTAATCTACTGAATCAGGACCTTAACGCATGTTGTTCTTTTCATATCAATAATGAATCTACTCAAGTACACTGGATTACTTAGAACAGAATCATGTCTGATTTCTAACACTTTTCTGTGGATATTAAAAATATGTGCTTCTCATCCAAACAAAGTTTTTAGAGCCCAAGGCACTCTTACCTGTTAGAACCCTTGAGCCTCCTTTTACAAGAAATGAAAATTCAAACAGAAATCAGTTTTGTAGTTTATAGTTGCTTTGGTACTTTGGGCCTTACAAGTCCATTTCATGCTTCAAGTGCCAGCTGGTATTTCAAACAAAGCTTTTAGGTCAATACCATATTTTAAATATAAGCTTTTTATCTTGAGATTTTAACTGTTATTTGAAAGTCAATATATTTATATCCAACTATTATTTTGTTAAGACTAAAAGTTGACTATGCTTTAAGGGTACATACCTTTAATTCTCCAATAGAAGACAGAAGTCCTGCCCCATAAGCACGCAGTTGTCCTTCTTGCTTGCAAAGGCCAAATTCAATCGTAAAGAAATAGCACTGTAAAATATACAGATATTCAGATACAAATAGTATAGTTGCAAACACGCACTTCAGCAATAACAATCAGTACCATATTCACCTGCTTGTCCCACGTCTTTAGAATTACCTATTTTGAATATAATCTCAGATAAAATATTTTATTGCTGCTAAGTCATTTAAATGTCATGTTCAGCTGTAAAGAAGCTTTGTACAAAAATTTGAGATTTTGTTCTTTGTCTGGGTACCGAAGCAGTTCACAGGAATGGCCAGTTAGGAACAGACAAGGCCAGTTAGGAACAGACAAGCAAGATCATTTGTAGGTATCAAAGGTGCTGATAGTGACCTACAGAGATTTTTGAAACCTTCAGAAATAAATGAGATGCCTTAAAATAAAATCCTGCAAGGTAGTTGGTCTGACTGTCTAGGAACATCTGAAGATCTCTAAGATCACTCAGTTTTAAGCTCAAGCTGATACCACTTTAAAGTCTGCAACATACTTAAGTGCTGTCTTGAGTTAAAATGAATTTACTTATATGTATGTGCTTAAGAGCCTTCTTGAGTTGCAGCCTTAGTCTTCACTAGATTTTACTCTGTCATAAGTAAAGAATGAATATGGCATTTGGCTTCTTAAATTGCAGAAAGAAAATTACACTCAGTCAAATGAATTCACTTGACCAGTGAATTCACTTGAACAATTACAATTGTTCTTTAGGTCTACGTTCAATCAGGTAACCTATCTGACCTGTAAAACTGATGACAAACTGTGAAAACAGATGTGCTAAACCAACATAACAGTACTGTGTCTAACTCAGCTGCACCCACCCAATGAAGTTAAATGTTAGGAAAATCATAAGAAGCACCGGCAGCCTACCGTCCACTAAGTGCAAAAGATCACAGTCACTTCTGCTCCAGTGGAACTAAGTTTTACTTTGGTTTTGTTATGACACATCAAGATTGTTTTTGATATTAGATCAGACAGTTGAGATCAAGATAGTAACTATTTCTACATATGAAGGTTTTAGGAAGTTGAGTTCTAACATACGAAAATATTGCACATCTATAAACACATATCCCTATATATATTTGTATTTATTACGTTATCTGACAGTTTCGGGTTTTGTGCAAAGGGGCATAACTCCACTGAACCTAGAAGATTTACATGTCTTTGCAGGAGATATGAATTTAAGATAAGAAATAAACTAATATTTTGTACTAAATTTTAATTTTTTAAAATAACTTCAGAATGCATCCAAATACAAGGATCTTTTTTTTCCATTCACTTCCTCCTTAATTCCCAAGTCTTCCAGACTGAGTATCATATTAAATGTAGAAGACCAGAAATTATCAGCTCTTTTAAGTTCAACAAATCTTTAGAAATGCCGAAATTAATAATTTCTTAGCCTCATAAAACTTTCTGTAGAGCTAGTGATTCATACAGCATAGCATTATGCAGAATGGCATAATAAAAAAAGAATAAAAACATGGACCCTGTGTCTGATCCAAACCTGATAAGTCAGCTGAGAAGAAGGAACAGTTGCAGAGACTTCAAATGTCTTAAGTCAGATTCCATCACAGCAGTCAAACACACAGATATCCATAAAGGGAGGTGAAAGCACAACATCATCAAACAAAACAAAACAAAGAAACAAACCCAAAAAAATCAAATTTCCACCTCTGGCTTTGCTATTACTCAGGTAAATCAAGCTGGCATAAAATTTTTCAGTACATCCAATGAGCTGATATCACCATGTAGGAGGCAGCCAAGACAACTGGTTTCCAAAAATGTCTCAGGGACAAACAGCCAGGTACATAAAATGACAAAGGCATCACAGAAGTAATGAGTGAAGCTGAGAGACCTGCCACAAAGAGTACAAACTTAGCTTCCCTGCCTAAATATTTTGCCAGAACTATCAGGAGCCACAGTCCTGGTTGTATACATGCTGACACTGGCAGAAACTACTCAGCTTTACACTTTAATCCCACTAACATCTTTGAATTTGCCCTCCTCTTCCTCAAGGTTCCTTAAAGGAACCTCTCAGGCAGTAGTTCTTATGCTGTGAATGTTAACATTCTGGCAGACATACAGCAGGACTTGACTCCTGATAAAACACAGTGATCATGCTCACTTTCATTCTTAAAACCAACAGCAGCTAAAAAAAGGAGTCAGGTTGCTGTCTCTTAATCAAGGCAAGGGTGGCCTGGGGTGGAGGAAACAGCACGGTCGCTCGACTTCCTTTCGAACGGCTCGGGTCTAAGACACGCAGGCATCGATACGATGGACGATCAAAGACTTTAATTAGCTGGAGGGGTACACATATATAGAGAGGGTCTCACTACGTCACAAGGGGGGTGTACTGGTCTTCTTCAGGAGATTAGTAGGGGCAGTGGAAAATTACTGGGACTATGAGGGGTTACATTCCAGGAAGAGGGCTGGTATGTCTTAGGAGATAACATATCTAGAGAGGAGAGGAGCTGAGGGGCCCTGTCCCTTGCCGTAACATCACGAGATCTTCCGCAGCGCCTAGGCCCTGCCTGTCAGATTCCTCACATCAGGTATTTGTCTGTTTTAGATCTGTAAGAGCAGAACTTTGTCCCCGTATGTGGGGCACCTTTACTATTGGCCTTTCTTAGGCTGAAGAAGACCAAATCAATGTCATGCTGCTCCCAGGAGAAAGTCAAATGCCCACTTAGCAATCTATAGGGCCAGAGGAGGGAAGGAAGAGAAATGTTCTCCATTCCTCTGAGAATGTGCACTCTGGGGGATGGAAAGTGCAGAAGGCAGAGAGCTAACACAGGCTCAGGAGAGAGCAATCCCTGTTGTCCAGGGTGAACTGTATCCTGTCCATGAGAGAGGTAGGACTTGATTCCACTTCCTCCTTGATGGATAGACAGTATGTAAAGAGGGAGCTTCTTTTGCATTAATTCAAAAGTTATTATAATTGTTACCATTTTAAAAGAGTCGTATTTATGAGCCAACACTTGCTGGTGAGAGCCAATCTTTAGTATTTATAAGACTTGTACTCTCAGTATAACTAAAAAAAATAAAACATATAAATGGCAATATGTCTGCCTACTACTAACTTGTGGTATCAAACTACAGCGTTAAGAAAAGCCCTTCAAATTAAAAGCTGATTTATAAACTTGCCATATGCAACAACTACAATTTTGTATATAAGAGAGCCCTGCTTAGCCAAGAAAGTGCAAAGCTCACCCAATGCTGCCATCTTCAGATCGCTAGTCAGCTATACACAATTCCCCCCACCCGTCTACTCAGACACACAAAGGTGGCTCAGTGCACTAGAGTTTGCAGGCTTTGGTAAGTTGTGCTCTCAAGCCTACAAATATGGAGGCTTACTGATAAGGAGTTTAAATATTAACTATATAGCAACACTTTTATAGACCAGACACATAGGTACCCCAGTAAATGCCTCTCTGTATGGTAAACTACAGTTGTGATACTCTAAATTATACACAGAATAAGTGCACCAGAGTGGGAATGACTGAACAAAGCAATGGCTGTTGAGATGAATACATTTTTTGAGGCCTCACCTGAAGACAAATACAATTATTACACTGCTGTTACATGTAGGCTGGTGAATGCAAGCACAAACAGGGGCATCCCAGCTCTCCTGCTCTGATTTCAAATATTAGACCTGTCTCTGGCATACTACCTAGAATATGGCCCCAGATATTTGGTTCCTCTACAAACTACAGCAGTATCTGGTTATCTGCCTTTAATTTCAGTTCCACCTCATCTTCGGGGTGAAGTGTGGATTTGCTATAACCTATCTAAGGCTCTTGAAGTAGGAAAGGTGGTTTCCATGTTGTAAAAATTTTGAAGTTCTTGAAGAGCCACACACTAAAACACTGCTCTGTTAGTCAAATCAGCAAAATGAGATGAAGAATCAAAGTGCCAAATGACGGATTAGAAATCATTTTTATACCAAGTAACATCAGTCAAGACTGTGCCAGGAGCACAAGACAGTGTTCAGTATGATTTTATTCTATTTCTCTTATTTATTCAAAAATATATGAAAAATACTTTACAGTCATGCTCATGAAACATTATCTAATGGATTCAAAAATTATTCAACAGATGCATGGAAGAAAATCCAATTAAGGGCTAAAAAATACTAATATAGCAGATTTCTTCCTTCAGAGCCCTTGAATCAAAAGCCATTGGCAACTAAATCAGTACATTGGGAAAATACCACCATATGGCTTTAGACAACACTGTCCTGCAGATGTCTGCAATTTGCCTGTGTCAGAGACAAGATACTGGGGTATCTTGTCTGGCCAAGTGTATGTGTGATTTCAGGAGTCAGATCAGTTGTCCTGCTATTGATAGGAAAGATATAGAGAAGATCAAGCTCTGGCAAACTCCAAACCTGCTCTCCAGGGTAAACACAGTATCTATTCTTTGCATTCAGATACTGCCCTGCATTATAAACTGGACTACCAAAAGAAAAAGAAAAAATCAGTGACAGCTATGACAGCTAACAGAAAAAATCGTTATTCGAGGGTGTTTAGATATTTTCAAAGGCAAGAAAAAAGGTCTGAGAGGCTCAATTCTCCTCACCTGTCTGGTTTCTAAGCCTTTGAAAATCCCTTCTCACACCACATCATTTTGCATTTGAGAGTCTCCCTCCTGGGACCTGTGCAAAGAGCTTGTGGTGCATGGTGTTGAGTCCCAGTGTCACAGAGTCAGTAGTGACTGACTTATCTGACATCATAAAATCTGACTTATTCATAAAAAGGCCTCTCAAAGCCATTCCACTTTGCTTAATTTTCTTACAGTATAGCTGGAGACTGACACCTGTGTTCCCTTGTCAATTCTCAGCATGATGTATAGCATGAGATTTTATTTGTTCTCTAAAATAACCGTATAAAAATGTTGTCAGGATGAGTCCTGAGAACACCAAACATGTCAAAGGCTGACTCACTTGCGCTCCCTGCCACAAGGGGGGAAGAATGAGAGACTGTGTAATTGCATGACTGCAATCCTGGTACAAGGGCGGAAGACTCACCACGACATGAACTGCCAATGTCATGGGGCTATAGCCCCAAGCTGACGTGTAGTAGCACAAACAATCACTTTATATGTATATAAAATTAGCTGCCATGAAGAGAATACAACTGTTACTATACGTAAGTACTTGCAAGACCAGTGCCAAATAAATATTCTTAGGAAAATATATTTACCTTGTTTGTACTGGATTTCAGATTTCAAAGGATATTTGACTAGACCATTCAATTCAAATGCATATGATATCTTCACAATATGCAAAGATTAATTCCTTTTTCTTTAGAAGTACTTTGATATTTTGGCTCCAAAAATATTTACCTAGAGATTAAATCTCTCGTATAGTTGTAATTATCTCATAAATAATTATATACCATTGAGAGACTTTTAAAAATCCCATTGTTAGAAATTAATCCTAAGAATTAATGAAACAAACATGTGTTCACTCCCCCTGTAAACGGTGTTCAAATTGCAAGCAGCTCTCAACTCAGAAATATATGTGGCTCTCATTTGTGCTTGCTTTCTTCATTCAGAGCTGGTGCAAATAAATTTTTGAATAGTTGCTTATTTTTCAATCTCAAAAACATCAACAGTCACAAAAAAAAACCAGCTAGCATTTCACATTTGACTGAATTATTCAAAATTCACAGTCTGTTGAGTAGTATCAGGAATGCTCTACTACAAGAAACAGATAGATGTAACACAGGTAACCCAGGCAACTAGCCAATACAGCCCCGTATTGGAGTCCAGACCACAAGCAATACCAGCTATTTGACAGCTATTCATGGAGGAACATTATTGAGCAGAAATGCAGGGAGATTTCTGAACAACAAATAAATCTCATGATGAGCTTGTGAATAGATCAAAAGCAGAAAAGGAGTAAAATTCAATAGCTAAGTCTCATTATAGATGATCCACCTACCTCCAACAAAGGCAGTGACCCTATTCAAAACCAACAGCATTTCTAAATTAAAAAAAAAAAACAACAAAGTTTAATTCTTCAGATTTACCTTCTAGAAGAATTTTGTTTAGTCTGCCACTTTGAAAAGCATTTAGGCTCACTGAAATGAGGTTTCCTTTGGGGATTTCAAAGTAAATATATTTAACAATAGTCTCCTTTTTCCCCTCATCTGACTGCATCGCATTCAGACCTTTCACTAAGGGTGAATGCTTGGAACAATCTCTTTATAAACAACAGTTTGAGTAGATGTGGTGCTGCTCATTAGAGCACTCCAGGATAGATGCACACCAGCCTTCGCATTTCTGTCACATTTCTACAGCACATAGTACCACTACATGCAAATTCCTCTAACACAAGGCTTGACACACTCAGAGAAAGCATGGCCTACAGTGAGCTCAGGGGGGCTTAACCCCTTGCGAATACTGTGAAACTATGCTTGTTTTTTCAGGAGTTTCTGCAAGAAAAACTCATTATGGTAACCAAAACAAAATTATCATCATGAGTTTGTAAGGGAGCAGAAAATGTGCTTCAAGCAGCACAAGTAAGAAGGTAACAATATACCTCCAACATTGGGGAGCCCAGCCAAGACGAGACAATGTGTGTGGCAGCTGCCAAGCTTGCAGGTGCAATATAACTGCTGGAATAAGATCTGGAGAACACTCCTACTAATAATTTTGTGTCTCTTTAAAGAATATTTCTGTTGTTCATTCTCACGTGAAGGAGGCCCTCTTGCTACTCTAAAGAGCAAGCAGAGAGAATGGAGGATAAAGCACTTCTGGGATCTTTCTTCTGCTGCAAAAGAAGCTAGTACCTGCATAGCTGAAGTCACATAATATCCCACTCCATGTTTTAATTTCTCCAAAGTAATCTGAATGCAGGTTTGCTCTGTGCAAAGATGATGTCAGTCCAGCCCATTCATTTTATCTCAGTTGAAAACCTTGGAGTCCTTTGGAGGTGAAGAATCAGGAACCTCAACATTTACACAGAAAGTCTGGTGTTTCCTGGCAAGGTAGTAATTCCCTTCCACCAAAGCTAGCGGTCACAGAGATTGTGCAAAAAATCAATGCCCCCCCAAAAAAGCACACTTGCCTGAATTTGCTCAACGCTGCCAGAAAAAGAACTCCTAGCTTTTTCAACATAATTAGCTAACAGTGCTGAAGCTTAATATGCAGCTAAGAAGACGAGATCACTGAAACTAGAAACTGCTGCTTAGATAATTGTTAAATATAAGTCAATGAAGCCCTAATGCCTTGCCCTTCCTATTTACCCTTTCCTATCATTTGACTCTTATCTTGAACAACTTCTAAAATCTGGGGGTTTAAGGTTTATTAATTTCATGTGGAGTTATTAAGAAAAAATGATGTGCAATAATGAGCCACTTCCTGTCCACTTTATTTTACAACATATAACACAAATTCACGTTCAGTGCTCCCTATTTTAGCTGAAGTGAGTATTCGTTCATTTCTTTTTCAAGCTGTTGGTTCAAATTTCAGTCATACAGAGATTTCACACAGGTAACATAACAGGGACAGTGAGGTTTTTTGACATATTAGCTGGGAATACAAGAGATGGGGTCCTCTGAAATTCAAACTAAAAAGAAAAATAAAACAAAAAGGAAAAGGGAAAAAAGAGCTGAGCAAACATATCACTGCTGTCCAACCACACTCTTCAGTCTATGCTGCCTCATATGATACGCTTGGTTCATTAAGATCCTTCAAAATAGACAGGCTGCGAGCAGGGACTGGCTTTATGGCTTTGCCATTCCTGTTTTCCAGATCTTTGTCCTGCTGTTTTTACAGATGAGGACTCGGCATTAACACAAGCTATCAAAGCAAGAACAGTCCTGCTTTTATATGCTACAGGGGCAAGGGCTAGCACTCCACAGGGTTCTCCTCAGCCTTGTAGCTTATGCTACAGCTTGGAGAGTATGATTCCTCCAGCAAAGAGCCAGGGACTTAAACACTGACAGGAGGAATCACACAAGTGAGAGCAAAATTTGAAACAAATACACATACAGAGATGATTTGTCTGTCCTTTGCCTGACAGCATACTCATTTTATGGGTCATTGACCCTAGGACTGTTACTCCAAACTGAGATTTGCCTTGCTTAGAAGAATATCCAGAGAACAGACAAGAACCACTTCAGACAGTTTTCTTCCCCCAGCATCCAGAGCCAGAATCTCTACAGAAGCCTAGGAGAAGCCTCTCCTCAGTCCTCAGGACCCATTTACCACAGTTATCTGTAGACCTAAGTACCAGTCCAACATTGTTTGTCCTTGTCTAAAAAGACCATCTTCCACTCCATGGCAAGCATGCTAAGCAGGAGGCTCAGGAGAGAAAGCATAAAGTTGCAACACTCCATGAAATACCAAGAAAACCTCTTCAGGTTGGGGAGGCAGAGTTCATCCTTTTGAAAATGCTGCAATGCTCCAAGGAAACCACAAAAGGGGAAAACTGGCATAAGATTCTCTTCCACTTATTCTGGGAGAAGCTGCTGACAGACTGGTAATGTAAATCCACAGATTATCAAGTAGCAAAGGTGAAGCAACTAATCACAGTACAGGCAATTCTCACTTTTATAAGCAGGGAGTTTACTGAATCACTACCCTCTGCCAGTCGCCTGTCAGAATTAATTACTGCAAGCTGTGAGGCCTCTTTAGTAACTACCCTCGGCCAGCCCAGAGACAGACCCCAGTGTCCTCCCTAGCAGGCATTCCCCCAGGGAAGGCACCAGGCTCGTGTGGTGCTTTTCGGGATGCCATTCTCTGAAGCAGGCTGTGTCCCCACTAATTGCCAGGCCAGTTACTGCCTATGATGGTTGTACTGCAGGGAGTGATGCAGGAGGGCCACTGAGCATCCCATGCCATTTTAGCCGAGGAGGGGTATGAGCTTCTTGTGTACATGATCAGCTGCAAAGGTGATCGACTGATGAGGGGGGGTTATATCTTCAGAAAGGGAAGCAGCTTCCTGGGGCTGAAAGGATCTCAGAACTTTTTCAAGTTCTGTACCTGTGGGGGCAAAAACACATTGGAGAGACAGGGACAACTGGCCAGTGAAGTTTTAAAATTCTAATTGAAAGGGGAAAATGCACTATTTCTTCACAATCATATTAATTACAAATTTATTTCTGAAGAGGAAAAAGAGTTTAGGACTTCACTCCAAAATTACCAGCATCCACACTAATTTTATAAACATTTTTTAAAGAAAATTAAGTTCCTGCATCTATTTACTGAAAACTGATTTAATAGCTGAGACTTGTTTTCAAACATCACAGTTTCTAACAGTAACACTGCATTTAAACTCAATATTCTTTTAATCACATAAATGCCAAGGGACTCCCAAAAGCTTTTGTGACTCTCAATGCATTAGCTCAACCTGCTTTGCAAAAAAGAAGGAAAAAAGATAGTAGGCATAAGCACGAAAGTGTAAGTTCTATTCATGTCAAGCTGACAGACAGATCAAAGAAGAAAAGTAGCTCAGGGAATTTTAAATATCTATTAATTTTGCTACTAAAAATATATCCAAATTGAAGATGTTTTTCACAGCTCCAAACAAAATCTTTTTCAAGTATAGTTGAGCACCTTCTTGCAGCACCCTGATTTTCAGCAGTGAGGGCATGTAAAATGAATCTGTCAAAACCACAGAGTAGTCAACTGAGTCACCGCTGACTTACTTGCTGGCAGTATGTAAACACAAAGGAAATCACATGAACATGTATTCAGCAAGGTGGAAAAAATAAACTGAGCAAGCACCTGTGAGCAGAGAGATCGTGGCTCTTCACTGCACCAAAGTCAAAGGAATTTACAGTGCGTGTGGTCTGGAAGTGACTTACCAAATGTGAAGATCACTCCAAAATTGTCACTAGTGATGACACTCCCACAGATATGCAAGAATTCTTTGCTTGTATGGCTCCTAAATTCATTGCACATGTATAGTATGGATCTGTACATAAGCTAATATGCTTATTCAAATCTGAAAAATTAATCCTATAAAGATATTTACATTCGAGACATGTAAAATGTCTTGTTAAACTATAATTTTAGCTACTTTTATGTAGTCAAACTATATAATTATTACGATTACAGCCTACTGATTCAAGGTAGGGAACAGAAATCTTTAGGGGAAAAAAAGACAGGGAAAAAAATTATCATCTGTGAGTACCCACTCTTTCCAGCATGTCTTGAAAAAGCTCTGAGCTCAAACTTCTTTATCTAGCACTATTAGTAGAGGCCATCTTTATGAATGTCACAGTTATGATCTATAGAAAGTTCTCCGTAAGGTACAGAATATATAAACTTACAGCTAATAACTAAAACAAGGTTGCCCAGTCTAAACTAACACTATGTCTGACACAAAAGCGAACTAATAAACAGATAAGAGAGTGGAGGGGTTATTCAAAGTGTGCCTGGAAGGACACCATCATGTTGAAGTTCCATTGACCTTGCACTGCAACATTTTCAGCCACAGCTGGAATCAAACCAAAACAACCAAAATTAACAGTCACAAGGCCCTTCTCTGTAACCTTTTCTTTGGCTTCAACAATGCTTTCAGGTTTAGAGTATTTGCTTTAACTTTCCAAAATCATCAACAAATAAAACAAAAAACCTTTACACAATAACTTCAGAAGGCCTGCTAGCTCTAAAAAGTAGCAAACAGAATTTGTTACATGCTGTACCACATGAGTTTAGACAGCAAGAGATGCAAAGAAAGAGACACAACTGCAAAATCACGTGTCCTCCAGAATCAATTCCATCCCCACAGAAATCCATATTTCAAAACAAGAGGGTTTTGGCAAGTAAATGATAAATATTAATCTTACAGCAAGAAATTCTACTTTCACTTGCATGTGTACAACTCTACATCTTTCAGGAGATGGTACACATGGAAATGAGGTTAGTATTTAGCCCACGGACATAGCTCATTGAAAGCAAAGGCAAACTGCCCTGTGGCCTTCTGTAGCATCAGCATTGGACCTATAAATAAATAATCAAGCTATACTTGCAAAATTATTATGGTAGATCACCCAAAAACATCTTAGTTAAAAATTTATGGGACCATATTCCATCCAGCACTTTGATGCCATTTGATAGAAAAGTGACAACAGGTATAAAAACCACTTCCAAAGTCACAGGATTATGTCATTAAGCCCTGGGCATAGTTAGCTCTCTATGGATGCCACTAGTATTTTCTCTTACTTCCATACTTTAATCTATGCATACAAAGAAAGCACTTGTCCTGGTTTGACAGGAAGGAAGTTTTTTAAGGAAGGTATAGTCAAACCAATCATGGGTCAGAAGTGAGTATTGACATCTGGTGTGGCCACTGAGGAAATTTGTCACCTCTGAGAACATGGGGAGATAATGGAGAGATTCACAGAGGAACTTCCTTTTGTGTTCCGGTCAGTGAAAGGAGCAGATCTCCTCCCCCGCCCGGCCTGGGCCTGGGCCTGGGCCTGGGCCTGGGTGGGGGAGGGGCAGCCATGCCGCCTGAAGTCACTCGGCCTGAGGATGAGAGGTAGGCCGGAGCCCAGAGAGAGAGAGAGAGAGAGGTGGAAGGGAATGGACTGAGGCAGCTTGCAGGATGGAAGGGTGGAGAGACGAGGAGATGGTTCTCTACCCCTGCCCCCCCTCCCAGAGAGAGAGACTGTGTCTGTCCGTGCCGGCCGAAGAGCGGAGCGGGGGAGGTTCCCGGCTGTGGGGGAGTCCTGGAGCTGACGGCACGGCACTAGCGACAGAGACGTTTTAACCCTTCTCTTCCTTGGGAAAGGAAAGCTTTATGAAACATTAATCTTCCTGAGCAGTGTTTGGAGTGAGAAGAGAGACAGCCTGGAATCCTGTGACGTTAAAGGAATTGATGGGAAGAATCTAAAGTGGGAAAAGATGATGGAGTGGCTTATGGCTGGACTTTTCTTGTATGGCCATAGACTGAACAATCTGTCTTTAATACGTGAGACTGCATTTAGGTGGATGCAGTGGCTGGATGCCAGATGAGGCGACCTGCTGCAGTGATGCCGAGCCTAAGTGGAGGAAGAAGGAAGAAACCCTCGGCCCCAGGGGTTATAAAATGGGGGGGACTGTTTGTCCCAAAGAAAGAGCTTCTGGTACTTGGCGAAGCATCGTTGAATCCTGAGGGCAGTCTTGGTCCATGGATGGTGGTGAGAGCACCAGACATGGAAGGACACTATGGTTTGCAAGAAAGACTCCTCTCTTCTTAAATGGACTGAGAATTGATTATTTGAGTATTGTTAATTGATCAGGAAATCCAAGGTTTTGTCTGATTGTGGGAAGGGTGGAAGTTGGGAGGAGGAGGAATGTTTCAGAGAGTTTTCATTTCTGTTTCTTATGTGTTTCTTTCCTTTAGTATAGATTAATAAAGTTTTTTTTCTTATTTCTAAGTCTGAGCCTGCTCTGCTCTGTTCCTGATCACATCTCACAACCATTATTAGTAAAAAATATATTTTCATGGGGCACTGGCATTGTGTCCAGTGTCTAACCATGACACACTCAAACCTGCGGGGTGAGATAATTAGACTAAACACATGAGGTATGTCCAGTCGTGTGGTTGTGAAAATTAAGTTAGGATCTGTTCAGCTCTGTACAGGTATGTATTTTAAGACTCTTTCCATATGATACTATTTGGGTTATGCATAATAGCTGCATTTATGAATGTCTTTTTGGAAGAAATATTATTTACTGAACTATCCCAGACAATAGAAAGAATAGTGCCTGGTTTGAGGACTTCAGTGAGGCCAGATCTGGAGTTCTGTGTCCAGTTTTGGGCTCCTCGGTATAACAGAGGCATGGAGATTCTGCAGCAAGTTCAGCAAAAGGCTATGAAAATGACTCAGGGACTCAAGAGCATCCCTCTTAACAGGACAGACTGAGGGAGCTGGGCCTGTTCAGCCTTGAAAGGAGATGACTGAGAGGGGACTTCATCAATGTCTATCAGTATCTGAAGGCAGGGTGTCAAGAGAGTGGAGCCAGGCTCTTCTCAGTGGTGCCAAGCAATAGAACAGGCGGCAACAGGCAGAAACTGATGCACAGAAAGTCCCACCTGAACTTGAGGAAGAACTTTACTGTGGGGGCAACCGTACCCTGAAACACTTTACCCAGAGACGTTGTGGAGTTTCCCTCACTGGAGACATTCAAGAACCATCTGAACACAATTCTGTGCAATGTGATCCAGGATGACCCTGCTTGAGCAGGGAGCTTGGACCAGATAATCCACTGAGGTCCCTCCCACCTTACCCATTCTGTGATACTTTGACTCTGTGATTACACGTAACTGTTTTGGTTTCTGCCTGAGTGCAGAATCTCTTGGCTTTCTTCTCCTAATGGGGTCACTGACCCCTGAAATGAGGGTTGGGTATGAAGGGTAGCAGCCATGGTTGCATGGCACAGTGCAGCAGGATGCCCAGATCCCTGAGCAAAGGGAGCCTGGAGCTGGCCCACCTCAATACCAGTGTAGGTCCCGGCCAGGTAACCAGGCAGCTGCATGCAGGGAGCTGCTCCAAAGAGAACCCTCCCTGCAGTCACCAAAGCTATTTCTGCACAGCACTGCTCAGCTGCTCTGGCTCTGTGGAAAGCATGGGAAAAGCCAACTCCTCCACCTGTGTACCCACAGCACGGACATTCCCTCAAGTCATAAGCAAGATTTAGATATGGCTGAAATGAGCTGTCACATGCTAACTCCTTTACTTCCCCATATACACATGTGCTCCTGCTGGAGAATGTCCACAAATGATTTAAATAATGTGTCACAGTGCGAACAATACCTACACAGAGCCCAGGATTCTCTCTTTCCTTCTACATACTGGTGAAAGCACAGGGGCAGTCAGGAACAGCAGTAGCAATATATTCCAAACCTTTCCTTTATTGATTCCCCCTCTTCCACCTACCACCACCCCCCCCTCCCCCAAATATTTAAACCTTTATTTCCATAACTTATGAGTGATTTGTTAGTAGTGGTTACCCAAAATGTTTGTCTTATTTTTGCTCACTGGAAGCTTATGCGGGGTACTTTCTTTTATCCTGGTTACAAATGTTCTATAAAAGACACTTTATGCCTTTTTGCTAACACATTATCAACTCTAGGTCAACAGAGAAAACAAATATGTAAAAAATCCTATCAAAATTCATTCAAATTTCATCCATTCTTCAACCTATCTCAACTGGATCCAAAACAGAATTGGCAGATGCTTGCCACTTGTATGCACTCCTAAATTCCACAATTTTTTCCTAAGCTATTTTTCAGGCTCACTTTCATTACTCCTGTAGCAGAGCAAATGTTCAGTGCGAGCTATTGAACTCCTAGCAAAGATTACTATTGCAGAATCTGCAATTTCTTAATGAAAATGAAGTTGCCTCTGAAAATAAACAAACATAATTAGCAAGCCAGTGCTGTGTGAAATTTGCACCATTCTCTTGTTAACCTCTGTGTCAAAATGTATTACTTGTGTGCATGAAAATTTGCATTTGCAGTTCAGTAACCTCACAGATTATGATCTAACCACTTTTGGAAACAAAATGCTACAAGAAATAAAAGCAGATCCAGTCTCTGGGTGCAATTTGTTATTTTAATAGAACCTTTTTCTTTAGTGTTTCTAACAGCTTAGGGCTTGATCTTCATAAATCACATCCTGTCTTAAATGAACTATATTATTTTTACAGTGAAATTTCTGATTTCTACCCTGCTCCCCATTAAGTCAAATTAGTTCTCTCTTGCATCTAGCTTCCTCATTACAGGCCTGGGCCCAAGGATACAAATTTATAAGTACATCATAGAACAACACTGTTTCTAGTTACTTGTGGGCACAAACTTGTCTGTTAGGGCAACATGAGATCCTTTCAAAACACAAGTTGCTGACTTAACCAACTGGGCACCCTCATAGCAACAGGTGAGCCTTCTTTTACCTTCTTAACCTTGAGGGACCCAGTACAAAGCACAAGATATTTCTTTTTGAGATTAACACATCCTGTGTTGACCCACCCCTTCCTGATCAGAAACTGGAGGGACTCACATCCTTGTATGGTGATGCAAGATGGATCCACTGAATCCTACTTTCCTTCTGCATCCAGGCTATTTCGTTCATCCCTAAGCAACAAATCGTGTCAGCTGTACAACATCAGGTCCACTCTTCCTACCATACAAAAGGCCCCCACTTCTATAGCAGGCACATCCAAAACTGACTTGACTCCACAGTGCTACTCTTAATCAAAACTCAGCTTAGCCTTCAAGCTGCTCATTTACCCTGTTCCACAGCCTGGTGATTGAGATACCCTCTCTCTTTTCTAGTTCTAGCTGGAAAGGTGGAAAGGATTCAGGGAAGGAATAACATCTGCAATAGCATGAGGAGTGACTAAAGAAACAATAGGTTCCCAACCCAGGAAAGGAGAGAACTAAGCAAGCAAATGTGTTCTGTAGTCACGATGGTATATAGAAAGCCTCCAGGGATGACTTGATCGTTTTCTCTTCATTTACAAAAACCTAGTAGGAATCAGGTTAAAAACAACAAAATGAGACAATTCACCAGACAGTTGAGCCATAGAGATCATTGACAAAGTTACTGCAGGTACTAAAATTGTCTTCGAACATAAACAGCTGTCTCTGGACAGAAATCCTTTCAGATTAATTAGATACATAGAAGCCATATTTGTGGGAATAAGAGTTCCCCAAGTTCCTGAATGGTGAGAAGCTTGGAAAACATTTGAAAATTATCAGATATGCTCATCATGTTCTTTCATCGCCCCTAAGCAGCCATTTATGATGGGCACAAGTCACCAGCCATGGCCCTGATGAGCACAGCAATTCTTACAGATCCAAACCTGGAAACAGACTCTCCAAACCCAGAATAAAGGCCTTAGCAGACTGCCACAATTCCTGCAGAAAATACTGAGCATTATCTCCCAATTGCAGCAATGGAACACTTCAATCTGGAGTGCTAGTTTAAAGCTAGTTAAATATCTCTGCTGATATTTGTCTTCTTGTGCCACAAATCTCTGACAGAATGACTGTAAAAATGTACTTCACGAGAACACTGCAGTATTCCAAAATATTAAATATTGATCCCTGGAACCTGCAGTGTTTTTTTTCCATTTAGTCCTGTTTTGTGACATGTGTATCATCTTTTCTGCCCACCTTTTTGATTATGTATAATGTAGGAAGGGCTTCACATCAGTGCTTCAGCTACTTTATCGAAAAGTATTGCTGAAAGAAACCCTTAAAAATGGAGACCATTACTTTTTATTAATTCCTTCAGAACATTTCTCAGAGCAAGCCCACAAATTATGGAATGGTTTTAAAGCAGCAGTCAGTGAGCCCAGCAATACCTCACCAAACAAAGTAATCCATTAGTAAGTTATCCTTACTTATTTTTAAGTTATTAGTAAGTTTCCTCCTGATTCAAACATACTTGTGTGGCTTTTTAATGGTCAAGAAAGCCACAACATTTCATCAGCTTCCACTTCTGCTTGTTGTTAAAGTTTCAGATTTCATACTTGGTCAATTTCCAAATACATCTGCATGTGGGTGGTTTTGCCTGGTCAAAGTCAGGAACAGAAACATTGCCCAGGCCATCTACTGATGAACAATACAGATCATAGTATTGCAGGAAAATGTCTGTCTATAGTGATCCATCATACTTGATTTCAGCTTTATCATCCTAGCTTTTACCCTGGGAATTGATTCATGTCCCTTAAGTGACATACAGCCCAAGTCAACATAATTTCATATGTCTCCTGTAAGTCCACCAAAATTTACTCTAGGAGTTTTAAGTCATTTTCACTCCCAGCTCTTCATGCTGCTGCTTCTTTATTCACTAACTACAGGTGTAGCTGGAAGTAACAATTTTACAAGAAATTCCATTATGTCACCACTGGATTTAAGGTACTCACTGTTCTCACTCTTGGCATCTGTCACACATACATGGCATGCGACTGGGATACAGAAAAAACCCTAAGCAGAGATTGAATGTTAAATTTCAATATGCTCAGTGACTGCCATAGCTCTTGGGCTGTAATACCAGGTTTCAGTTGGCCAATACATACTTATTTTTACATGTAGAATAGCTTCAGCAGGGGAACTGGTCATAGACACACAATGAGGATTAGTTCCCTATCAATCATTTCACAACTATAAATGAGAAACACACAGGCAGTCTTGATTTTTCAGATATACAGTGGGAATGTTTGAAATCTCAAATTCTCTTGTCAGCTCCATTTGCTCATCCATGGAAGAAGACCGTTAAGTCAGTTCCCAAACTGTACTTACAGCCTAGCATTACCAAATAGCCCCTATAGGAAATCTAATCTGTTGTTTGTGAAAATGAGAGGCTGTTCTATCTAGTGAGACCATGAATGCTGAGTCTTCCCTAAGTTACCAAATCCTACTGTCTTGGGGTGACTTTATGATGTTGTATCCCATATCACCCAGATATGATCCTGTGCCTTTCTGTGCCTTTAAACTGAGCCCGAGAGAGGAGAGAAAAGAAAAAGAAAAACCGAGCGAACCTTTCAAAACAGTTTGAGTTCAAGGACACAGAGATAGCTGCTGCTGCTGCTGCAGAGCTGAGGAAAGCACCTTCCGGCTTTTCCCAGCTCTAGGCTCCTTTTCTCAGAAGAGAGAGACGGAGAGTTAAACTCCTTTGTCTCCCTGGGTCTTTGGCTTCTTCTTTTCTTCTGGAACTGTACAACATCAGAACATCATCCAGGAGAACTTTCCACTGAGGCCTAGATGTGGGCTCATGCTGATCCAGCTCCGAAGAGGAGGAGGGAGACCAGACCCACAGAAGAACTTTAAAATCTTCCCAGGTTTCTCTCCACAGAGAGAAGTTTTATTATTTAGCATTTTTATTCTTTTCCTGTGTGTTTGTTAAATAAATAGNACAACATCATAAAGTCACCCCAAGACACCTACTCAGTCTTTATACGAAATGCCCCCATTTTTACCATTCTGGTTATCTCCTCAGCAAACTTAATGGAGAATTTTCCTGAATTATGTGCCAGATCTTCAGCATGGGAAAAGGACTCGAATGATGTCAACAAGACCAGATAATATAGATTCTGAGGGAAGACAGGCAAGTAAAGTCACAAGAATTACCACAATCCAGAGAGGTGGTTCTGAATGTTGCTTTTAAGCCAGTATATAATTTTAAAATATATTGTTTCTCATACATACACAGATAAATAAAAGTTAGCTTTAGAAATGAACTATCGGCCTCCATCATCCTCCTGGCAAGGTGAAACCTTTAGATTCATAACAAGCCTGAAATGCATTTACAAGATCTCATCACACACTATTCCTTCAAATTTAGAAGCAACTTTTGTGATTTTCCACATAAAGGACAGCAAGAACTAAAGAAATTTCTTGATTTCTACTGTCCCACGCTGTTAAAATACAAGAAAAAATATTATCAAGAAAGATGAAATGGTGAAAGTTTTACAGATCTAAAGAACTGAATGTTTAAACGTAACTTCCAGTGAGAAATGACCAGGAAAAAAACTTAGTGCAACTACTTAGGCCCTAATGACTAAAAATCTTAGGTGGAAAGATTTGGTGATAAACTGCATAAAAAAGATGCTCTGCTAACCTCTTTTCTGAGCTGCCACCCACTGAATTTCACCTACACAAACTCATCCTATACATACAGCATCTAGAAGGGGCAATGTGAGCTGTGCTGAAACAACTTAGCAGGAGTCAGGAGTCATTTCCGCCATTAGCAAGATAGGCAGGTTCCTGCCTTAGCAGCTTGCAGCTTTATGAAGACAGCTCCCAAGTCCACAAATTACAAGTTAACACTGAAATGTAAACCGAGATGTATTTTTTGGTGCAATTTTCCTGACAAACCTTATGTTATGTGCTGTTAAATGTTGTAAATTATATACTATATAAATTAGCTGAAGCACCTCATGTCAAGTCCTCTCTACAGCTTATGGTTTGATAGGTAAGCAGAAAAGACAGCCTTTTTTATTTCTGTACTATGCGAAAATAGAAAGACCAGACATGCTGAAAAATCAACTCAAAAGCAGCTTTAGAAAGGCAATCAGAAAAGGACAAGACATGAGTAATAATGATGATAATAATTAGAACCCAGATATGCATGCACAATATTGTATTTCCTCAACCACTAACTGCATTATACCACACTCCATGAAAAAAAGCAGAGGGTGCAAATATTTCCCTGTTTCAGTAATATAATCTCAGTCACCTTTTTTGTGTGTGTCTTTCCTCTTTCTTACTCTCCTAAAAGATTGTAAGTGAAAATGGGGTCTTTCAACAAACCACTACAAAGACAGTCTTTTGTTTTTTTCAATATTCCACTCTCATGACAAAGCAGAAGCAATTCCTTTCTTCTTTCCCCCATCTGACTACAAGACCCCAAGAGGATGAAGGGAACTTGCATACTGTCTTTTCAGCTCTCTTCCCCTGCAGTCACTCTTCTCCCTCCAGCTGGCCAGGACCAGGGCCCCTGCAATGCGCTCCCATTTAATTCCTGGCCTCAGTGGGGCTGCACAGACATGATTAATTGCAATTTACCAAACACTTCTAGTCTGCCCAGGCACCAGGCTCCAGTTTGCTCTACACCCAGTGTGTCAGCCCTGCAGGAACAAAAACATCAGATGTTTCCTTTGCAACTCAGGGCTAACGGGGCACGAAGAGCAGATCTATCAAAGCTGATACACAGTGTCTTTTGAAAGAGAATGGAGAAAAAGATTGTGAAATCACCTGTAATAATTCTTCTCTTTCTGGTCTGAATTCCTAAGAGGTGTTTTCCTCTCTTCCTAAAGCCATTGTCCTCCCTGTAATGGCTCAGCACTTAATGTCACTATCTTTTGAAACAGGTCATGCTAATGGCAAGCTTGCTTTGAGCATATTGATTCAATCTCATTAATATGCATGCTCTGTCTCCATTCATTTGTTTCTCTATTTACTTTGAAGTTGCCTCGTTGGAACCTGCAATGCTTTTCTGTGTTAAGACTCTTGGCTGGCATTTCTCAGCTTGCTGCATCTGTCTGTTTTTAATCTAGGATGAAAATGGGACTGAACACTGCAAAAGTTAGTCAATGGCGCCTCAGGTGACATTTGGTGCCCAGCTGAATGAATTTCTTGGCCTCCTCACCCTCACCACTGAGAGATATTCCTTCTACTTGCTCTCAAGCTGGCTGTTTACATTGCACATTTTAGAGCAAGTAACAGCTCTGTATTTGTCAAGCATCTGCCCCAGGGGAGCACAGCCCCTCATTGTGCTCCTACAAAAAATAACATCACCAGACTCTTTCTAAATGTCTCTTCCACCTGAAAGAGCTATTTCCAGCATGGGAGGAGAAATCAACTTTGACTCAGATATCAAATTCTAAGTGTGATATGGGAAAGTGATTCAGCTGTCTGCTTTTATTTTTTGCTTTGTGATTCAGGAGCAGCTAATTGTTCAAATGACACAGTCAGTCATAACTGGGAACTTCTGTGAGGGGGAGGAGTAAAAGCATTTACATAATATTCACAGGTCACTTTATATTAATATCTCTACCCAAACAGGCCAGGACCAACTTTGTCCTCTGTAATAGGCCCATGTCATCCAAGGTTATTTTGGGGTGCAGTATTTGGGCATACCATTTTCCTCAAAGTACTTACAGGGACAGTAAGTCATGTAGTTTCTCCCGAGAGTGCATGTTGTGGCAAGGTAGGTCTGTTTTCTACTAAGTCCCTCCCAAGCAAATGTGGAAATACTGACTCAACTTTCATGATTCCTCTATACAAACAACAGTTTCTTCTCCACAGACATCCATTAGAAAAACAAGGAATGGACCCTGAATCATGTGAAAGGAGTTGGCCATGAGCAAGATATCGAGCCTGTCTAACTAAGGAGTGAAGCTAGTTTGATTAAATTTAGTGGTTTCTTCTGGAAGGCAACAGGATTCAAATCAAGCAAATGGGTACAAACACCTTTTTTGGCAGATAGGACTCTAAGCCTCTGCTAAGCCAGTGTATCAAAACTTCTACAGTTTAATTGAACCTAATTTGACTCCACATCCAACATTTATTTCCACACCTTTAAATCCCCACTGCACTTCTTGTGTAGAAAAGCAGCAGTATGCTGCTAAAGTTTTAAAGTAACCAATTCTCCTGCTTGATATCACAGAATTTTTCAGAAGATAAGATGTTTAAATGTGGAGCTTTCTAAATATGGAGGTTTTTTAATCCAATATAGTTCCTTAAATTATTTGCAGCATTACTTTTGACAGGATCCACAAAAGGAAATATACAGTAAGTCAATACAACTGAACAAAGCAAGTGGTGAAGACCAGTGGTCACTACTTTATGTCATGATGCAAAGGGTTGCATTCAAGTTACTATAATATGGCAATAGAGCAGGGCTGACAGGTGGTCAGGAGCACAGAGTCGTGACAACTTGACAGGGTCCCTCACACAAAGGCCATGAAGGCTCCAGTCGCAGCAGCATCTAACAGCTTTAACACACAGACAGCTCACACTGTTTGCTGGCTTGTGCCTCACTTGGTGCAACATAGAATCCATGTCCCAACTGTTGACTGAGGCACTTGGCCTTGGTCTAGATCTACTGCTGCACAGCCTTGGTTTAGTAACTACATATTCTCCACGGGGAGCAGCAGGCAAGGATGCAATGTCATCACACACTGCAATACAATTAAGAGCTGCAAAACCAAACAGTGAGTACAGAAATACCAGTGCTAAGAGCCAAAAGTGGCCACCTGTGGAGGAGCTAACAGTCTAGAGATCAGAGTACACATCAAAATGTTTTAGGTTGGGGTTTTCTTTTCCAAGTTTACCTTTCTTGCTTGTTTCCAGCACCTTAAAGCAGACAAAATTCATCTCAGCTAGCCCTGAAAACTGGTGATTATTGCAAATAAAAAGTGAAACTGACTACCTAGTGTGATCAGCTTCGGGTTTCTTAAAAACAATGGAAAAACACCTAAAGGTCTGTGATTGTCACATCATAGTCACCTGGAACCTGAAAATGCAGTCAGCTCTAATAAGACAATGCACATCAGTTCATCAGCTAAAAAGGAGGAGAGATGAGAGAGCGTGCCACAAAAAGATTTTGACTCACAGTGGCTAATTTCTGAACATCTTCATCAGATGCTCCCAGTGAAGCAAGTCCTATCTCTTGTGAAAACTGTGCAAATTTGGGATCAGCAAGTAGAGGCACATGTCCCAAGAGTTCATGGCATGTATCCCTAAGGGAATGGAAACGAAAAGAGAGTCATTACAGAAATTAATACCATAACAATTCCATAATTAATTTAACATAAGCCATTTTACATGGGTTTGACCCCTAACTGAGAAGTCTTACAATGAAACATGGTTTTTACAGTGCAGTTCTTCCCTGTGTATATGGTTTCTATGTGTAAGTAGAAACACACACATTTGCTTCTGTTAAATAGGCTGTATGCCATTTAACCCCAGCTGTTCAGTGATTTGCTCATCATTTCCAGATTGAGTGGAAGAGCCTGATCACTACTATCTTTCAGACTCAGTGACATGAAGACTGAACTGCCCAGAGGAAACCCAGAAGTCCCACAAGTACAGTTTTCAGCTTTTCTCTCCACGTAAACCAAAATCCAACACATTCCCTTTTCCTATTCTCCATTCCTCTTTCTGTATGTTGGTAGCACTCTGTGGTGGTTTGAACCTGAGTTGATGGACAGTCATTTAGACAGATAACACTTCTCGAGATTTACATAATTAGACCTCGTGGAGACGCGGCATCTTCCCTTTTTGTGTTCGAGTCTCCCACGGAAGGGGGGTGAAAAATGGGCCCGGGCCTCCCCTTCCCTGGCCCTGGGGTACGGCCCCGGGTAGCAGTGGGAGAACCCCTTCAGAGCTGCAGGCAGCTAAGAAAACAACCATTAAGCTGCTGCATAGCCAATACCACCCAGAGCAGCTTTTTTCTAAGGACTGGAGAATAGCCTCCACCCCCCACCTCACGCAGCCCCGCGCAAACCCAGCAGGAGCCGACAGAGCTTTCTGCAACCAAAGTAGCTAGAGTCGAGCTGAGGAGCCAGCTGCATAAAGAGAAAGAGGCTTTTCTCCCACATAGAGCCCGAAGAAAATCATGGCAACTTCAAGGTCAGAAGGAAAGAGAAAGTAAGTCATGGGAGATGGAGCTAAAGATGGCAACGGGAAAAGAGGGCGGAGTCGCACCCAGCGCAAAGCTTAAAAATGCTTTTTGCAGGCCGTGGTAAAAACTGTAATATCACAACCTGTCCTTTTCACTTTAATGTTCTTAAAGATATGGGGGGATGAGGATTTTGTGTGCAGTCTGGGGGAAAAGAAACGTGACCATGCCAGGTCACCTCGGAGCTATAAGAGACTGTCAAAGATTTTGTGAAGAAGAGAGCAGTTGCTTTTAAGCTGGAATTTGCCTATCCTTAAAAAAGATACACCCCATGTGCGGCTCATGCTGGCAGTTGCGGGAAGACTGCAAGATTCATGGGAGAAATGCTTTTTGTGGCAGCAGAATTTCTGGGCAGGTCTGTGGCCCTTTGAACAGTTTGGGAAACACGTGAAGCAGAAGAAAACCTTTTTTTCCTTAAATAATGGAGAGACTTTTACTATAGAAAGTAAGAACTATAATACTAACCAAAAACATAGTTTGTTATCCTTTGTGTGAGTTGGGTGAAAAAGGGAGGTGCTGGAGGAAAAGGGGGTTTTGCTTTAATTCCTTGTTATTTCTTTTTACTTTTAATTCTGTTAGCAATATTATTTATTTATATTCTTTAAAGTTTGGAGCCTGCTTTGCATTCCTCCTAATTCTTATCTCACAGAAGATAA
The DNA here is from genome assembly GCA_013389985.1 of Dryoscopus gambensis. Lineage (NCBI taxonomy): Eukaryota > Metazoa > Chordata > Aves > Passeriformes > Malaconotidae > Dryoscopus > Dryoscopus gambensis. The sequence goes on from WEIT01032298.1 coordinate 107,775, forward strand.
AAATGCGAACAAACCCACTATATACTCCACATGAAACATTTTGCCACTTGCGCCCCAGAAATTTGGGGCAATATTTACAGAGGTGTCTCATTTAGTCATGAGATCCTACAGCAATTACTAGGAACTTTTGTTATGCATTCTACTTTTCAGCAAGCAGACTTCAGAAAAAGCAGCGAATCCAAATAATTTCAAAAAGAACAGCTGTTCACATCTGTAAGTGCATTGTTAGTCATGACAAAGTGCAGACATAAGTGTACAAAAAACTGCTAACTGAAGTGCACATGCATCATCTACAAAAGCTTTCAAACAATTCTGAAAGTTTTGCTGCATTTGTTCACAGGAAATAATGGACTTGGTAGTAAAGTTCACTTTAAAAATCCAATCTGACATTTCCTTTGCTTTTGTCTCTTCAAAGACATTTCTCTCTTTTTTTTCCCCTAAGCTGTAAACAAATGTTTTAAAGTCAGGGAGAAAACATCAAGTTTTCTGCCTTCTACCCAAAATGATCCAATTTGTCTTTTATAAACTATTTCTGTTTGAAACGTCACAGAACATGACATTTCAGATAAATCATGAACAGAAAAACAATCCTTTTTATCATTTAAAGTCTTCTTAGTCAGTGTCTTCACCAAGAAGTCGGAACCAGTAATGTGTAGCTGGACAATAGTAGTAAACAGAAGTTTCTGAATATACAAAAGAAGATTAAAAGTTCTGGTATTCCTAGTTTGCCTCACCAAAAGTATATCAAATACAGTTCCAGCACTGGAGGGCCACAAATCTTCCTTCTCAGTCCAAAGGGTCTCCCTGACAGATGCAGAGCAACTTTCGCTCATGTTACAGTCACAGTTTTGGTGAGACAAGCACCACTCTGAAGTTGTGTGTGACAAGTTTGAGCCAACTTCATATGTAATTGATTCAACAAGACCCATAGCCTAGATGGTAGTCCCTTTCTGACTGGAATTCAGACTGAAAAAATTGGTTAGCACTGCATGCCTCCATTTCTTTGTTCAGGATGTGGTTTCCGTCATTTGACTGGATAATCATCAAAGCTAAAGACCCTTCTTTAATTAATTCAGTTCCAGTCACAACAATTTCTTCTATCATCTCCTGCAAGATTGAGCTCACTAACAATGCAAAGGACAGCTGGGAAATGTAGTTTGCAGTCTGACAGACACACCACTTCCCAGTACCAAGCAATTCACTGGAGGAATGTGGTTTCTCCAACCATCAACTTCTGACATAAAAATGGGCCACAAAGCCCATTCTCTGGATGCCCAGCACACCAGTTCTTACCTCCACTGGGCAAATGGACACTAATTGCTGAGCATCTGTGCTGCACTACATCAGTCCAGACATACTTAGCTTTGTATCAGTAGTTTAAGCAGAAGTAAAGAAGATACAGTACAAATGGCTCCAAGCTCCTGGCTCCAGGTAAGCACCCTTGTCTGTAGGCAGGCTTCTCCAGCAGCATCACTACTACCGGCACCTGAGCAAGTGCATACATCTCCATTTTCCTGTGCTGAAGCCGCAACCCTCAGAAACAAATAAGCAAAGATGACTTATTCCCAGTTTTGCACTGGGACACATGGGCTTTTTTATGTCCACCCTTGCAGACAAAATGAAAACAGACAAAGCCTAATCCCATTAACTTGTCTCTCTTGGCAAGGGGAAGAGAATGAGGAGGCAGAAGATATTTATCTCATGCCTTTAGCTTGTAGATTCTTCCATTAAAGCTATGCAAAATAGTATTTTGAACGTGCAGTTATAAAGAGGGGAGCTTGAAGCAAAAAGCGTATGAAGAAAAAGAAAACCAAATCCACAAATTCTTTCAGGCAGAAACATGAACCAGCATTTGGGATTGTCGTTGGAGTCTCTTAGCTTTGCTGCTGGTCTGGCCCTTTATAGATAGTCTAAACAATATAATTCTTCGCTTAACTACCAAGGCTTGATTCTTTTGTTTTGTCTTATTCTGAAAATAATTAAGTTCCTTTAATTTATTCACATACATTGCTCAGAGAAAATAAGATTTTCGTAATGCACTTTTCACAGTAAAAGATTTTTCTTGGAGTAAATTAGTTAGTAGAGCAGAAGAAATCTACATAGCTCTGTGAATGTTGTAGAAACATAATTAAAATCAGGAAGAAATATGTTTTAAAATGCATATGGTAGTGATACAGATCAAACCAAATGAACTCTCTAATTTGTATCTAGCTCTATAACCTGGGTGTTAAATCTGACGGAAAGCCCACTGAAGTCAAAGGGAGTATTTTTACCAGGTTTATATCATTGAAATGCAAGGTTCACCAGCCAGGGACCTGCTGCAAACCTCATTATGGCCCCATATATCAACCAGATCTCAGAGTATAGCAGCTACTGCAGAAGTTGAAGAGCTGTCCCCACTCAAGTCAATTTAGTCTTGCCATTGATTTAAAAATGCACCAAGCTTTCATTCTACACTTCTGGTAACACTTACTATGTGTTCTATGTTATGGAAAACAAACTAAACACATTTTTAAAGGAATTTTCAAAATTTTCCCATGGAGTTCCTGATAGTCAGTACACATTAGTTAACTAATGTGAATCAGTGGGTCTGCAAGAAGATAGTATAACATCATTAGAAAATGACAATTTAAATCCTCTGTTAGTCATATTTAGAGCATTTTAAGTTCAGCCCAAATAAGGAATAAAAACCTTCATTCTAATGCAATGGTTATTATTACACAGTGAGTTTCCAGACAGTATGACCAAAAAAGTTACAAAAAAAGCAGCTGCTATTACTACTGAGGATCAGCTATGATCCACTGCATAATTCTGAATGTAAGCAGCATCCTGAAAACTACAGGGCTCTCAAATACACAAATCAATGAACCAGAGAACATCAGGAAAAGCACAGTCACACTTAATTGCTTCCTGGAAGATGTTATTGCCTTTATCCTGTTGGAGTTATGTATCTAAATCTCTTATCAGTAGATGAAAATATTCTTCTAGTTTGTACTAAGTTAATAAACATCATCATTCTTTTGCTGAAGACTGCTACATGCTGCAGTCTGAAACACTGGCTTCTCACAGGAGAGGAAATCATTGATGCAATGCCTGGTATTTCCTTTGTATCATTTGTTTTTCTGAAATATCTAAAGATATTTTTAAATAGACCAGAAGAGGTTCAGCCCTTCCTTCCATCCAAGCCGTTCTTTCAAGATTTTATATTGTATCAACTTACCTACGAATTTAAGAGATTAAAGTTCTAATTACAGAGGTTATAGGAGTGACTGAATTCCTTCAGGGATCACCACCTCCATTCCAAAAGAAGCACATACACAAAACTAGCCTCAGAGCATTTCAGCAAGTACTTTGTCCAGTTCACATGCTGGGGAAAAAGGTAGCTAAGTGTCTAACAGCACCACCTGGTGACTCCTGCCAGAATAAAGCTACAGCATTTTTAGATACAGCTTAGTATGCCATGCCATGAAACCTTTTATATTCAAAAATACTACTCCATGGTTTTGGCAGTCGATTCATTAAATCAAACTTAGGCATGAGTCCAAATGTTTACAGGACTGGAGCTGAATATATATGTATGAATCCTTTGTGTAAATTTGGACAGAAATCAAATACACTCAAGTAGTCCAAGCTGATTAAACCACAGCTACAGATTCATGCTAACTGCCTGATAACTGATTCACTGCAAGAATGTCATTCCTGTGGCTACAAGATTAGCAGATACCTCTGGTAAAACTACCTCCATACTCTCTAAATGACATGTGATGTTCTGCTATTACTGCACAGAACACAGCATGTACAACACAAGACAAGACGTACAACTTCTTTGATCCTCTTTTTCCCCATTTTTCATCACAACACAATATGCCAAAATATTTCATACTAACTCGCAATATTCTGTTTTGGAAAAGCTGCAATGCTGTCCCATAAAAGTCATAATTAAAGTGTTTCTTATTTCTGTCATAATTTCCCTGTAACAGGCTTCATAGCTAATATTCTCTCTTGGTAAGAGAATAGTGCCCCATGTCTTGCTTGTGTTGTGTTATAGGAGAGAAATGAAGTTCAGCTGTGGAACCTGGTCCAAAGAAAAATAAAAATGGGAACACAGAATACCAAACTAAAATTCTAAAAGTGGAGTTTTTTCAAGAGATTCAGGGGTTTTTTTTCCACAACTTCTTTCTAGTTGTCCAGCAGAAAATAAAACTGTAGACACTTTTTCAAAATTTTTAGATGAAAACTCCATTTTCCACTGAAATATAACCTAAATAGTATTTCTGACCCACTATATAAATAACCCAGTTATTTAAGATCCTTGTAAAATGTCAACAAAACAGTCTTTGAATTAAATTCTGGCTCGCCAGTGTGAAGGATTTTGTCATCAACAGTGTAAGAAGAATTTCACATTTTGTAGGAAGGTTCCTCTTTTCAATCTTGGCAAATTCAATTGGTTCTTTTAAGAAACTAGTGAGCATATTTTTTCAGTACTAAAGCAAATGAAGCAACTTACGGTTCTGGTGTGTAGAGTGGATCTGAGCCATGCCGTATGTACTGAGTGCAGTGAAAGACTCTGTATGCTAAGCCAGCTAAAAAATCACGGGGAGACAGGTATCCAGCAACTGGTCTCACTGTGAAGCCAGACCTTTCTGAAGTGAAGGAGATAATAAAAGACCACATTACATATATCACTGTGTCAGTTTCTGGTGACAGATCTGCTGTTAATTATTCTACTAGAAGCATGATACAAAGAATCTTGACGATGACCACACATAATTTTCAGTTATTCCCTACAAGAACTATTTTGCATTGCTAGCATATGCATAATGAAAACAGCTGGAGGTATTTCAAAGTTGGTCTGAATATCTTTGCCTAGAAAAAAATGTTAAGGTGTCGTAAGCGATGTTCTTAAAACTTTTATGTCTGGTACCAAATGGGAGAGAAGTTTCCATTTTGGAAAATATGCAAAATATGCTAAAAAAAAAATAACAGAATAGGATTAAAACAAATCTGTCCTCATTTTTAAAGATAAAATATTGTTTGTGTCAATAAAATAGTGATTTTTATAGTTGAGGTCCTCATTTAAATATTTAACAGTGTTCCTTTGTCAGATTAGTCCCAAAGTGGAAGAGTTTCAGACTCAGTGAGTTTGAAAAGCATGTTTCTCTCAAAAACTAATTCTTTATTCTTTCAAAGTTTTTACAGAACAATGTTTCAAGTTTTTCTGCAACAGATAGTATTACCTGCTCTATGTAGTCTGAAAACATATTTCTGAAAGAAGCGTGAGATTTTGAATTTCTAGCTAGGCATTAAATATCTGTACAATTTGGCATCATTCCTTAGAGACCATAACACAATTCATGAGAGACCCAGAAGGACACAAGAAAATTCAAAGAATGATGAGTCAGCTGTTAGCAAATGCAGTTTTCACAAACAAGAACTATGGGTGAAGCACAGACTGAGGAAAGTAAGCCTGTCATTACAAATTCTGTATTTCCTTTAGCCTTTCCATGTATATATTTGGGACAAAATGCTTTGCTAATTATTCTCTTACCAGCACATAAGTTTGGGGTTTTTTCAAACACACACCTTTATAATATTTTAGTTCCTGAGTAAGAGGTTTAAGGACCAAATATAAGTCTCTGAAGGGACCTTTGAGGAAAATTTAAAATCTTAAATTAACTCTTTGGTGGCTTTTCTCTAGAGCTAAAAACAACAGCTCCACATCTGCCACATTTTCCATACGGGATACATTTCCATTACAAATGAAAAATAAGAATTTATTTTCAAACTTAAATAGGCAATACACTGATCTTTTTAAAAAATAAAATGAAAGAGAAGCAATATATCACCTATGGTGCCCAACATACCTTTTTCAAGATACAAATATAAGGACTCACTTTATGAGGCCTTGAGCACTCAGGAAAGCCTCATATTCATCAGGCTACACAACAGTGTGCCAAATCTGCTCTCCTCTTTAAATTCAGTTATCTTGGCATTTGACTCCCTCTTTTTCCTGCCTGGATATTTGGGGGATGCCCAGTGTGGTTATCAGGAGGTTATCTGTGGTTATCTCTGGCAATGAGAGAGCAGTGCTAACTCAACTCTTCCTTTTCACCATTCCAAAGGATTTTCTCCCTGTACAATATACCATCAGGCTTTACAGGTTCAGCTGATTAATTCCTCTCCATTTCATACTTGCAAATACCTACATAAAACTGTCTTGACTCAAAAAGCTGTGCCATGGAGAACACCAAAACCAGAATGATACTTCAGACAATGCTGTGAGCCTTTCATTCAATGTAATTTGTACTCCATACTAAAAAAAAAGAGTGTTTTCATGAAACTGTTATCAATTGATAAACCGAATACAAATCTTACCTTTAAGAAAAATAGAAACATCTTCCAACTGAGGCACATTATCTTCTCTGTATCCACAGTACTTGGTCAGCAGAGGAAAGTTTTTTAAATATTCACGACAAGCATGGGTGGGATAGAGTTTACTGAGTTCCCTGAATACCACCCCCCAAGTTTTAACTTCTTCAGCTGTGTACTCCACTCTGGGAATGGGTTGACCACTGTAAAAAAAAAAAAAAAGGCATCTAAATACAACCAGACTGTAGACAGATTGTAGATAGCAACACTTCTGCAAAAAGCATTATTTAAATAAAGGCAAATGAAACTATTAAAACTATTTGAACTCTCTTAAACTGGTAGCTTGATGCTTCTTCCTTAGAATTATTTCTTGATGCTATAATGTACATATTCTAGCATTTCCTCAAGAACTGTGTTTACTAAACAATCACATTTTTTTTCTTAATCTTTGTACATATCATAGTAGAAAGATAGATTTCTTATACACCATGTTCCTATACCAGACTAATATTTTTCCACTTATTGCCAAGTGGATAGTTGAAGATCCTGATTCAGTCTAACATGTAGATTCAGTAAGAACTTCAGCAGACTGCATTCTCTATCCATTCTTTAAAATACATAATATTCACACAGCATCAAATGCTGGGTAAAGACTAGGCAATTACATAAATGCTTAGAAATGTAGGGATCAAATTTAAAAAAATGTATATTTAATGCTCAGACTGTTGCTTACATGTGCAGATACATTTGGAACTCCAAATTCATGCAGGACTACATTATGAAGCTCATCTCAGAGCCAGCAGCCCAGCCTAAGTGAAACTAAGCCTTTAAATACACCTCTTCTTTTGTTTTAATTCTGCCCTGTTCCTGTCCCTCCCCCTTGCACAGATATTGCAAAGCAGGAGCCTTCCAGGGTACCTGCAAATCTGTTTCCGACATCCAAGATTTGCCTTGAGTAGTTACAGATAATTCAAAACCGACTGACAATGTGAATGTTGCCAAGAGCTCCTTCCAACTTGCACTACTTTGTATTTAGCTGTAAGGAATTTCCCATGTCACGGTCATGGGCCATCATCTCATGTCATTAATTCCCTCTAGAAATGTTATAATGTTTCTCTGGATTTAATATTCACAATCTAGAATACGTAATCTCTGCACTCTGCCTTCTCCTCAGGCATCTTCTTCTGCTGCACTGTAATTATGTACAGATTGGCAAAGGGATTCACAAGATCCTCCTCCGCTCCATCAGTCCTTATCTCTCACTCTCCTGCCACAGGGCTGGCAACGTGGGCACCCCCAGCCCAGTGCTGCAGCTTCCCCAGTACCACAGACAGCAGCTGAACAGGCATATCAGGCACGGGAAACTACCCTGCAGCAGGAGAACTGCAGTGCTGGGCTTTTGCTGGCAGTTGTTGCCCAATTCATAATCCTGTCTCCACTGTACGAGGCAACAAGGAATAAGCCCTCATGTCGCATTTGATTGCTGCTATGCAGTCCCTACATGCACAAGAGAGGATCATCTGCCCTACATTCATTGTGGTTGTCCCCTCATCTTTATTGAAAACTTACCATTTAATCCCCTTGCCTTTCATGATATCAAAGGATTTTGATCCATGGCAGTTATCTGTCAGTCAAAGGCAACTTTGTATGAGGTACTCGTACTTGGTAGGGACTGCTGAATATCCAATACATGCACTAGTTCCCTGTCAGCCACTTTTACAGACATGACAAGAATTGCAACACATTTAGTGAAGTATTTCTCATCCACAGAAGCTGCTCTGGGCTTGTGCCATCCTGCAGTGGGAGGCAGTCCTTCAGGTCTAGTATCTCTCTTCCCCCTTAACACTTTATCAGCCTTGAGCTGCCTGCCAGCTCATGGAAAGCATAGCAGAGCTATTCTGAATTGTACTATACACAACAGATACAAGCAGGTTGCTACTCCATCCACTTGCTTTTGCCAGAATACCCAGCCTCATCCCTTTTCCTCAGGCCTGACCTCTACTATGGATACTGCTAGTATGGGGCAGCACTGGCACATCAAGGAGGAAGATATGTTTTACCACTGGAGAAACTCATGTTTCTATTTAGCCTGTCACTAGAAAGGCATAAACACAATCAAGGATCTGAAGCTTGTTCACTGCTCACTAAAAGGTTTATAACTTAGTTATTGTTTCAATTAATTCATTAGTACTGAAGTAAGGTTCACTGAACATTAATTCCTTAATAGGCTTTATGCCTAGGAGAGCTGATCTCATTTCCAGCTGATTAGGATACTGCTTGCTTTATAGAAAGAACCAAGGCAGCCAGACTTGGGGGAGGATCTATGCCTTTTTCCCTCAGCTCTCCAAACTTCATATTTCTTACCTTCTTATTTCAACAAGCAAGACCCACCTTGCACTCAAACATTTCAATAAATCATGAAAATGGCCAACCTGCATAGCCACTTTCCTTGTGGCTAAAATGACTCTACAAGATAACTTAATCTGAATTTTTATCTCTCCTTATTAAAACAGGGTCTTTCCATTTTGCCATGGTCATGAGCTATCAACTCATATTATTAATTCCCTCTTAAACATTGTATGTTTCCTCCAGATTTAATTTTCTCAACACTTTTCCAAACCCTAATCAGTCTCAAAGGACTAATTAGAAAGATCAATGCATTTTCACTATCTTCAGGATAGAAGCTAAGTGAAGGAGGGAGGAATATGGTTTTTTATGGCTTTTTTGGTCCATTTATTTCATACAGCTGATCTTCACTACCATGCTCTATTAACATGTCTTTTCCTTTAACACCCAGCTCTAGTAAATATCTGCTCCTCCAAGTTCACTTTGTAATGTTTCTGTCTCTCTCTCCATTACAGACATCACTTTGTGTTTAACCAAAGAAAAACATCTACCACTATAGAACAGTAGCAATTCATAAAGGAAATGCTGATCTGGGATTTTCAACTCAACTTTTTTTGAGCCAGTTCCTTGCAACCAAATCTCTTTGGTTTTGGGGTTTTTTTTTTTAAGGAAACAAATGTGGGTTGTTGTTTTTTTGACAATGGAAAATGAAAAGTAGGAACACATCAGCCTCAGTAAGTGATTAGGAAGGTCACTTGCCTGGAAGACACTGAGAGGTGTTTATCCCCAAGGAGAGCAGCCCTTGTAAAAGAGCTGTTCTTTTTGTAGAAGTAAGTCAATAGTCATTAGACAACTGAAGAGAGTGTGATGAGACTGTGATGTAGTGTCAAGACACCTATAGTAACTCGGAGCTCCACAGCATGGGTAGCAGATACAGCCCAGCTGTAGTAGCACAGAGTCTTCCCTGAGCTGATTTGCCTTTCCTCAGCAGGGCTTAGGCTGTGCTGCAGAGCAGGCTGCTGGGGGTGTCTCCCTGGGCTGTCTCTCCATGGATACCCAGAGACAGACTGACTGTACAGACCAGGGGATACAGCACGTCCTTGGGGGTAAGGATAACCACTGCAGGAGACCTGAAGTATGAATGAGATTTTGACGCATGTTGGATAACTGCCCTAAGCAGCAGTCTCCCAGTCTTTTTCTGGTCCCTGGATAAGAGTATTTGAAGCCTCTTCTGTTCTTTCTGCTTGCAATAACAGGACAAGTTTGAAATCTTTTAAAGGCTTGAAAAGATAAGTGGAATGAAGGAGTACATCTGGGCAGTTTTGCTGAAGTACAAGATCTGGTCCTCACATAACATCTGGTTTGGATTGTGTAATTTTTGTAATGTGCCTGCAAAAATGTTCTTAAGCCTTCAAAATCTAAAAAAGGAAAAGGTTTTCCTTTCCTCTATTTGTTTTATTTTCTGGAAATATGCAGGATTACTTTATGTTGTTTTGCAAAAAGTGTTTCTGTTCTGGTTTCAGGGTGGAAAAAAGTCCCACACTTCGAATCAAAAGACCGACTACTGCCTAATAAGCCAGCTTCATCACCTTTCCAGCACTTAGGCAGCTGAGAGGGAGAAGGAGGGAAGATCTTACCAGCAAGTTTGCAGCTGTGAAAAGCACAGCACTACTGCTACCATCACAGGTAAATGGAGAACTATCCCACTTACTGAAAGAGCCTAAGAGCACACACAGCCTGCCCTCATCCACAGGTATCCACTTGACATTTTACACTGCAATAAACGCTAGGCAAGAAACACTAACTTCACTGCAAGCATTAGACTAAAAGAAAGATAATAAATCAATCAGCTGTAAACAAACGTACTGACAAAAGCCTGTCTCAATTTACATTTGAAAGCTGGCTAAACTCAGGGCTTACCTGGGCAGCCTAGAGAGCTTCCCTACCGATAAACACCTGCCCCAGCAGGCAGCAGCTCAGTGTGCAGGATGGATGCCATGAGCACCCAGCTAAGCAAATACCGCTGTGGGCAGAAATAAAGGGGAAAGAACACTGCCACCTACACACATATAAGACTGGCAATAGCTTAATGACCAGCATGGGACAAAAGTAAAGGAGAAATATAATCAGAATTATATGGTCACAAAGCAGAGTTAATCCTTCTGTCCCCACAGCCTTCTGCAGGCTGTATTATAGCCTTGTACTGAAAAACCTTCAAAAATTCAGTTTTGACTTGATTCCTGACAGGATGTGCCTCCTGTAAGTGGAAAAAAAATTGCACTTTTCATATTCTTAAAGCACGTAGGTAGAAATCTCAAAGGGGGAAAAATGAAAAACCTGAAGAAGCGTGGAGAAGAAAATGGAAAAGAACATGAAATTAATATGTTCTTTCCCTTGAGAATGAGGGCTTAAACCTGTTGCAAATAAAACCTAGAGTAGGATTAGAATTAGTTGAGTGCTTTTGTGACAAGAAAATTGCAAAACAGTAGGTGTTTGTAGGTAGAACAGAAAGTTTCCTAACTTCCAGGAACTGTAGCAAATTGAAAATACTGACTTGAAATGGGAAAAAAAAATCAGAACGAGTAAACAATTGCAGTGTACTTGCGCACAGCCACCAGCTTCTCTAACTACATAGAAATGCACTGACTAAATTCTAAGAAATTTGGAGCTGTGTTGGCAAAATTGGTAAATGGCATTTTGCAGTCCAGTAGCACCATAGAATTGTTAAGGTTGGAAAAGACCTCTAAGATCATCAAGCCCAACTGTTAACCCAGCCCTGCTATGTTCACCACTAAACCTTGTCCCAACGTGCCACATCCAACCACCTTTTGAACACTTTTGGGGGTGGTGATCCCAACACTTCCCTGGGCAGCCTACTCCAATGCCCGGCCACCCTTTCCCTAATATCCAATCTAACCCTCCCCTCGTGCAGCTTGGTGACATTTCCTCTCATCCTGTCACTTGTTATCTGGGAGAAGAGGCCAACCCCCACCTCACAGAACCTCCTTGCAGGCAGTTGTAGAGAGTGATAAGGTCTTCCCTGAGCCTTCTCTTCTCAGGATAAATAACCCCAGCTCCCTCAGCCGCTCCTCACCCCACTTGTGGTCCAGCCCCTTGCCCAGCTCCATTGCCCTTCTCTGGACACCCTCCAGCACCTCAATGACCTTTTTACAGTGAGAGGACCAAAACCGGACACAGGATTCAAGGTGTGGCCTCACCAGTGCTGAGTACACGGAGAGAATCACTGCCCTGCTCCTGCTGGACTCACCATTTCTGATACAGGCCAGGATGCCATTGGCCTTCTTGGCCACCTGGGTGCACTGATGGCTCGTGGTCAGATGCTGCTGACCAGCACCTCCAAATCCTTTTCCAATGAGCAGCTTTCCAGCTAATCTTCTCCCAGCCTGCAGCACTGCAGGTTGTTGAGACCCAAGTGCAGGATCTGGCACCTGGTTTGTTGAACCTCATAAAATTGGCCTCAGCCCAGTATAGTACGTGCATCAAAAGAAAACAAAAATGTTGGGGTTTAGTGAGCTCCTCAAACTATGTTGGGATGCTAGATATGTGTGATTCAGCAGTGCATCAGTTTGTCAGTAAGACATGCAAATATTTGTAAAATATTTTCTAAAGTTTAAGCAGCTGTGAATTAAATGCTAAAGAGAGAGCTTGCCTTTAGCTGTATCAAAACTGCAACAGTATTCTAAGCATCAAGCTTGTAATTTATAGCCTACACTAAACTAGTCAAAGTTTAAAGGATGACTTTGTCTACTGTTAAACTTCATCCTACAGAATTAAGTAGAGCATGATTTCTAACTAGTCAGCAGCACAGGGAAGAATTATGCCAGTACTTACTATTTATAGCTCATGGCAACATCCACAAAATACTTTCTTCTCTGTCGATAGACATTGTCTTTAAATCCCTTAAGCAAGGAAGAAGAGAGTAATTTACAACAAGAATATAAAATTAGTTGTAAGTATTATAAAATAAATCATTAAAGTGTTTATTTAGTACTTAGTTGAATTGTATTTTGATTAACACTGTCTACTGACTGCAAGAGAAAATAAGGATTTTTTTTTTTTCTTTGCCAGAGTTTCATAGGAGTTCTTTCAAGACAGTTCAGTGCATAGGTACAGTCGTTGATCCAAGATGTTGAAAAGGGAAACCTTTGTTTTGTCATTTCTTCTCACTCATGTTTGCCTTGATCTGAACTGAGATCTGCACACAGGTACATAGCACAATAATCTACCTATTCTTAATATATCTTTCTTCACTAGAATCCAGCATCTTAACGTCATATGCAACTCATTTTGAAGATTCTTATTTCAGCAGTTGCCATCTTAACCAACACATTAAGAACTGAACCATCAGCCTCTAGCACCAAGCGGGCATATTGCTTCAGTTTCAGTTACAAAGGAAGGGCTCGAATTCATGGGCTACAGTAGGCTCACACCTTTTCCATATTAAGAGCAAAAGAGTTGTATAACATACATGCTGGCCACTTACAGCTCTTTGAGCTATTCAAAATTGGAACAAGATCTCTTCTATTCCTATAAAATATAAAGACACTTCAGGTTTGGACTACAAGAAGAGTAAACTATTTTCAAAGTAGAACTGCCAAACTCTTGAAGATTAAAAAGGGTAGAGTTATCTAAGTTCCCCAGTTAGTATCCCGGAAAGTGCATTTAATTTTCCCCCAGTCAGAGCTGAAAATTGAAATGTCTTTTTACCTTACTGCTCACATAGGCAAACGCAAATGAAAAGATAACATTGCTTGATTTGAAATACTTGTATGAATTTACATAAAACTCAGAAGACATTTTACTGCCTCAAAGCCAAAGCTGTGCTGCTGGGGCAGAGTATGGGAGGATTTCACAGGACTAGAGAAAGCCTTCAAACCTTCACTCCTACACAGAAAACCTTTTTTGATTGGCAAAAAGTTGCTGTAATCTGGGAGAGCCTCCTTGTCTCCTTATTACCTTTTGAAGTAAATGTTGAGTTACTCAGCTGAAGACCATTCAAGAGGCCTGGAAAGTGATGGAAGACAGCACAGGGGACTTAAAAGTCTCAGTTTCAAGTGTAATGACACTGAGATTGAAATCATTAGCCATTGTGGAGTGGGTTAGGGCCAGGCTGCTGAAGGGGTGCTACCGTTACAGGTTCTGTAAGAGGATAATTCTCTTTGCTCCTCTGGCACCTACATGCCACTGCTATGGAACAGGGCACCTGGAGTGGCCTTTCAAAGGCCAGTCACAGATTTAAAGGTTCTTACCCCATTTCTAACATCTAGCATGCTGCATAGGCTAACAAATGGTGTGTGAATTGTGTTTGTAAGAGTTCTCCCAAGTGTAAAATATATATTCATATAATGCAAATGTCTTTTTTTGTTTTCTGTAAAACTGAAGGCAAATTTTCAGCAGAGCGCTCAAGTGTTTAATGAAGGTACCAGCTCAGAACATAAAACAGTATCTAATGGCCTGTCACAGCCATAAACTCAAAGCTGGAATGAGCTGTCACTACAACTTCTGCTTGAACCAAATTATGGTTAATGGTTGAAGGTAATCAATGGGCTTTTCCTTTCTGAGAAAATGTGAATTAAATCCGAGTTTGTCATCAAGAAGTATGTGGCAGAAACCAGGGTCCAGGAACGTGCTCCCTGACTATGGGCCCTCAGTATGGGAAGGGCTCCCACATGATAGAGGAGGCTGGGAACAGAGCAAGGTGATGATGATTGTGGCTGCTATGTGGGCAGGTGACACCAGAGACACTGGGGCTGCCATGGAGCTTTGTGACAGTGTCCATTTGGCTTGTGTGCACAGGAGTGAGAATCTGTGCCTGAGCTCCCACCACAGCACAAAATGTGGGCAACAAAAACCAAAGGAGACTATCATCTACAGCAAGAGTTTAATTTGATTCTATTACAAGACAGTCTTATGGTCAGATATCTTAGTTCACTGCCTACTTCCTTTCAGCTGGAAGTTTCTGACAATACCAGTTTAATCCAGCCTATTTTAGGAATTAATACAACTACCTACCAGCAGTATCTTTCAGTCAAGCCATTCAGAGGTAGAAACTTGGATTTATAGAAAGGGAAAATATTTTAACACAAATGCTTTAAATCATCTGCCATCTAAAGAGTCAGAGGTTAAGCATTTATAGTCATTAGCCACAAGACATAAAACAATAACAAACTCCTTTTTCTGTCTATTGCATTGAACATTTGCCACTACTACAGATACATCTTGTGTATGCAGGCTTGTCTCCTGCCACCAAAGTCAGGAAACAATGAGAGACACCTTCCCATCTGCTGCATTCATCAAAAACTGGAACATGTTTCTCTGTTTTATCTTGTAATTACCTCCTGAGTGTCAAAAAATTCCTTCATAATTCTTTTTTCTCTGACATCTATTGACAATAGCAATTCTTAGCTAAGAGCTACTTCTGGCAGAACTGAAGGGCATATCGATCTTTAAAGTTTGAAACCTTTCTATCAACGATTTTTTTTTTAATGCAGGCAGTACAAAAGGGGATATACTTGTTAAACAATGAATAACTTTTCTGGAGGACTTCCATTTTGTGTATCCTTCTACAGAAAAGGAAAACTAATTCATAGAAACTACCGAAAAGAAACCAGTCCTCATCTTCTGAAAACAATCAGTAGTCAACAGGCTTTTTATTTGACTGCCAAATAACCCGAACAAATTATCTACAGGACAATTTTGTGTTACACTTACTGGGTGATCAGCATCCAGCTCAGATCCATACATCAAAACTCTCTGAGAGCATTTGTCTAACTCAGAGATCTTCCTAGGGAACCAAGGGACACAGTCAAGATCTGTAGGAGACAGAATGCAAATTGAATGTACTGGAGTGCAAGATCATGGAGATACCTGTGCAAAATGTCTGCCAGGGTCTAAACCAAGTGATACAAAAAACAGCCTTGCCTTCTTCATCAGTCCAGATGTTTTCTGGTGGATTGAGAGATACTATATTAGTTTGAAACTTGAGCAACTGGATTAGTTCATTAAATTCTTTCTTGCTGCAGTCACAGTCCACAAAAATTTCCACCTCTGAATTCCTTCTCTTTGATTTTCGTGATTCAATATGAACCATACTCACATGTTTTTCCTGTGGAAAGATGAAATAACAGATGAAATACAGACATACCTGGAGGAGAAATATTGGTGGCATATTCCTCAGGAAAGTTTTTCCAGTTAATAAAAGACCTTTTCATTGAAAGTACTCCCTTTTTCTATTTACAGGATTTGTTAGTGACACATAATAAATTCTGATGACAAAAAAAAACTTACATGGAAAGTGAAAATAAAATTATTATTTTTACTTATTTTTAATAATAAATATTAAGTTCTAATGAATTTTTAGTGGGCAATTTGCATAATGATAATGTTAATTTAAATATAATTGAGTGTGCTTCTCTAAACAGATGTTATTAAGCATGTGCTACTTTATGTGCCTTACTACGTGAGGAAGAAAAGGGTTTTTCGAGAATAACTCTGTATCAGTCCTCCCCTATCTACTGTGCAATTATCAATAACATGAAGTGTTAACAGTAATAAAATTAAAATCTAACTCAATATATTCCCTATTGCGATGTCCCCATCAAACACAAATCATGCAACAAACATCAGAGTGTAAATACTTCTAGCATGATAACTTTCCTATGGAGTCTCTCTCCCACCACAACTACTGGTTGGCCAAGGGTATCATACAATGACAGATAACTATAACGTGCTATGGCTGACCTGATCTAGTGTGACAGCCTTGCTTCAAAACAGGAGGCAGGGTTAGATGGCTGCTCTCCTCTCAACGTGACTGACCTTCTACCGGACTCCGATTTTTCCTTTTTCTTGCTACACAGAAACTATCTGTTACTTTTCACAACTATTCTTGCACTTACTCAGTGAAGCCACTAAAACATTTGTTGACTTCCAAATGGGAAGAAATTAGTGTCTTTACTTCCACTTCCCAGCTGTATTTTACATAAATGTCCATTTCAGGTGGAGGTCTCCTCTGGTACAGCCAACCAGCAGTGTCTGCCTTTACACCTCTGGATATACATACATAGTTCTTTCACTGGCATGCTCCATAACTGTGTATACGGTGTAGCAACCCAGTCACATAACAAATTCAATTTTGTATTCCCCAGGTTAGGTAGAGAACAAAACCCTGCACTCCACCCTGCAGAGCTTAAATTGTTAGGTGACTACACAAACGCAGGTGACTATCCCTGCCACATCTTCCAGACACGTTTTAAGAGACCAGAGTGAGTTTTATGCCTATTCCCAAGAAGGGGTAGCAGATGTGCAAATCCAGAATTCCAGGTAGTTAGACATTTAACCCTTGGAGAAAAGCAGCATTGAAAACACAACTCCTACTGCAACGTCTGTCCAGTCACCTTAGGTTCCCACTCTTTTTGTCGAACACCCTGCTTCCTGGCAGACTCCCTCCGGTGGGTCTAACTCACCTCTTTTTCTTGGCTGGAGAATCTACGTGTCTAATCTACATCATCTTTGGGAATCTGTTCCCAGAGGCAGCTACTATGAGTGAGGACTGGTAACACCCAGTGATCCCACACTTACGTCCCTCTGATGGTTTGGCCTGAGAGGCAGGCTGCAAGCCACATCCTAACTTTCTCTTCACTGCACTGCACAGACTGAACAACCTCAGACTTTTATCATACTGCTTTGACTACCCTCAGACCTGCCTCCAAGCCTTCTGACCAGGAGTCTGACTGACAAGCACTGACTGCATGGGAATCTGTGTGGGAACCAATACTTCACAATTTACATTCCAGTTAGACACATAAAACCCTGACCCTGCAAGCACTTAAAGGCATCTCTAATTTCAAGACCAAGCAAGGCTGCCACCAGCACCACCCGATTGCACGTAACTTAGATTCCAAACTGCTCTCTGAAAGTGTCTCCTTTCATTGTGGCCTGCACAGACAACTTCAAATCTAATTTACAGTGTTGGGAATCATGCCAGAAACCTAAAGTAAGTGATGTGAACATCAGCATCACTGTCAAACTTTATTCCAGAAAACCCTCCACAAGCCCGAAATGCTTTGTTCAGTGGTCCATAAAATTTTAAGTTACTTTTATTCAGTTCTGCAGAGCCAGTGTAGCTGCACTCTATTCCTTCTGCCATGGTCCATTAGATTTATATCAACAAAGAACCTGACCTCAGGAGCTGTGCTCAGTCCAGCCAGCATAGATGATTTGTAAGCGTTACCTGGAAGAGTCGGAGAGCTTTCACCAATCCACCAACTTCATTCTTCAAGGAAAACACCACAGCTGTCTTTCCACCTTCAGAAGCAGATTCACTTTTCCCATTTCCCTTATTCCCTTTCTTTTCCTCATTTTTCCCAGAACTCGATCTGTTTAGCTACAAACAGATAAAGAACATGATCATCTCAGATGAAAATGAGCATTTCCCGCAAGAGAAATTTTTGTTTGAAAGCAGCTGAACAGAACTCATCCTGGCTAATTTAAAAGAAAAAGTCTTATGTTTACTTGAAATCAGAATCACAGGTTAAAGGCAGCTGCTAGAGATGATTATGTAACAGGCCAGTCCATACGAAAAAAAAAAAAGAAAAAAGCCTACGGAAAAGCATAAATGGGATACAAACATGATGGCATTATTTGGGCAATGCTATCATTAGATGTAAATGTGAAGCACACGGAGATAGTCTAAATTACTGGCAAAGCCTGTAGTTATTGTAACCTGAATATTGCTGCAAAATCACAGGGATGCTATTCTAACCTGTATCAGACAATTTATGAGGATGAGCACTGGTCTGTATTTTCGTATTAACCGTTAAATTGAAAGCCAAAACTTTATGTTCTCTATTGTAGTACAGTTAATGTTATCATGCAATGCAATTCTTCCTGAGAAAACAAAACTTCTGTTGATTATTCAAACAAGAACAGAAATACTTAGACTACAACACAGACTATCAAGTTGGGAGGGACCTCAAGGATCATCTGGTCCAACATTTCTTGGCAAAAGCATAGCCTAGACAAGATGACCCAGCAGCCTGTCCAGCCAAATCTTAAAATTGTCCAGTGTTGGGGAATCTGCTGCTTCTCTCAGGAGATTATTCCAATGGCTGATTGTTCTCATTTTGAAAAACTTTACATCCCACAGAAGAGGAGTTAGCTGAGAAACTAAAAAAAATACAGAAAATTACACTATCCTTGGCCACTCTTACATTCTTCTCACAGTCTGGGAGTCCAAGACTGTTTTAAGCAAAATTTCAGTCAGCATTTTCAAAAAAATGTCATTTTATCATGCTTAAGTCTTGTTGAAATGCCAAAAGTACAGCCTTTATAGACAACTTTTATAAGATCAACCATGATATTCAAAATGCAGCCTGCATTTTCCAATAGTAGGCTGTTACTCCTGGAGAAATTAGGTCTCCAGTTAGACACTAACTGCTTTGTTATAATCCATAAAAAAATATGAAGATAAACATTAAAAAACATATACTATTTCAATGTTCCAAATGGATTAAATTGTCCTTCAGTCATTTCTAAAGCAGTTTACAGAAAATAACCAGAAAATTAAGCTTTTTAAACAGGTCTTATAGCACTCTTTAAATGGCACTGGTGAAACCAGCCACATTTAAACGAGGTACGGGACATACTACGAAGCCTCTGTGGTCCTTTCTCATCATTTATTAGACTGCAGGGAAACAATCTGGAAAACAAATTATGTTTGCAAAATGATATATGAATGGTTTCACACATGTTTATTTTTTAGCAATTGAGCTTATATGATTCTGCTCATTAGGAGGTTTGCCCAGAGATAGTTATGGGGAAGGTTACTTTTGTTTTAACTTCGGTAATATCTGGGATTTGGCTAAACCCTTTTCAAGAGCACAACATCAAGAACACAACCTCCACATGAAGTGACAAAGGTTCTGTTTTTACAGCTTCTGTGGTTTTTCCATGCGTGCTGCTTTCTAGAAGCTATGTACACAGGATCATGGAGTCAATCGAGCATCTGAGAATCTCAATACCGTCAGTTCCTCTGGAAAACAAGGGCACTTGGCACCTTCCAAGTCTGTCACACGTTCCCTAATACTCTCAAGAGAGCATCACCCAAAGTGATGACTGAAAGACTCTCTCAAGCATTTGAAAACTAGAATGAATACCTATTTGTTATGAGCCCAGTAGAAGAGGTTGAACTTGAATTTTACTAGCCACGCTCATTAGTACACTTCATCATTAAACGACTAACAGACCAACTTTCCTAATGAAAATTAATTATCTGGAGCAAGTGCAAGTCCTCAGGAAAAGAAGTCTTTTGCAGTAAAACTCAGTGAAGAAAGTAACTCAAATATAAAGACAGTACAGCAAATTTATTCTATTTAATTCAATGTTTTCAATAGGAGCAGATCATGTACAAACAGGGATATTCCACATTTTACTGTAAAGACAATAGGCCAATTCACAACAGGTACAAGCCCGTACATTCTTCTGGTTTTACCCAAGTGATAAAAATCTTCATTTGTTACAAAATTTTATAGGAGGCATAGTCTTCATAAACCTAATTATTTCACATATTCAGAGCAGGTTGCCTTATTCAGGCACACATACATGTACCTGTTAGCATACAGAAGTTTATCCCACGCCTGAAACCACCCAAGTTGCACCCATCTCATCACCTTACAGAGAACCATTTCTACCTCCTCACAGGGTTTTTCAGCAGTCCCCTGCACGGGGTTCCCATGTATCCCTGCACCCCTGCCCGCCGGCAGAAGCCGGGAACACAGCCCCAGATCCATCGGCACCAGCGCAGTGTGGGTGCATGGCATTTGTGTCTTGCCACAAATGCTTTATAGATTGTGCTGTGATGCTTACGAGCGCCGGCTGATGTATATAGCCCGCTGGACTAACCAAGGACTTCCAAAAATCCAAGCATTTAAAACAATCTGAATTGATGCTTTTCTATTATTCCAGTAGCAATATGGTTCATTTCTGCAATAAGGCTTGTATTGCTAATGAAACTTTTCCTGTTATTTATGATACTTTTAAGGCAGCGTTTTGAACGAGGACCGATTCGACAGCAAAGTTAGTTTCATCGGCCCCTGCAGCTGCTGAGAAACTGCGGACTTGACCATGAAGCGAGGAGCAAGGGGGACGCACGGCTGCCTGGCCCCGGGCCCCGGCGGACCCCGACCCCCGGCGCT
>WEIT01032298.1:129069-143266 GCA_013389985.1 Dryoscopus gambensis
CCGGCACGGCGGGGCTGGGCTCACAGCCCCGGGAGCAACAGGCTCGAGGATGCGGGGACAGCGCGGCAGAGAGCTGCAGGAGCTGAGCTTCAGCACAGGGCAGTTATGCAGAGATAGCGAGAAATTCTTTGGTGTAGAAATTCATCTCTCTCCATTCAAGTGAGCAGAAGGCAACTGCTGAAACAATAACTTCCCTGCAGGGTTAAAGGTACTCCATCTCTCAAATTTATTTGTGAAATTCGAGACTTCTAACTTCTCTTTCATTGTAACAATAATTTTGTGACCTGTCACTGTCACTTGCCATGCCACGTCCTCCTAACTTCTTTCACTTTCCAAAACTTCTCCACGTCATCCTTTGAACACATAGGTTACCTTACAGCATGTAGCACTGAACAGCACATCTGAACTGGGAGCACTATGTCGGTTTCCTTCAAATACATACTCAGTTTACTCTGTTCCAACACACCAGGCAGGGGAAACTGTTACCACTTCCCCTAGGAAAGCACCATCGGTGGCTTGCCCTGAGCCTCCTGAAAGAGGGGCAAACTAGCAGAATGCAACAGCTGCCTGCACATGGCCTTAACTTGGTATATGCACATGGCCTTAACTTGGTATACGCACAGATCACACGGAGTGAGAAGAAAGCGTTGAAATCAGATCGACTGCAGGTGGGCCACTGACCAGGGAGTTCCTTAAGGCAAGTAGCAGAAAGTATCCCTGGTAGTACTTCGCTCAGGTCACATCTAACTCAGCTGCAGACTGCCTCCCTTCACAGCCTCAAAGCCTTCACCTCTGAAAGACTCCATACCTTGTAACTATCATTTACATATCAGCATCACCAGGGAAATCATCTTACTCTTCTACAAGACCAAAACAAAAGCACAACAGAAGATTTGATGCTTTTTCTCCTACAAAATATCATGGAATTATATTTTATCACATTGAAGGAAAACCAGAGAAAGCTTCCAGTCTAAGCTGGCTGCTGTAAGTCAGATGCTCCCCTTTTTAAAATGCATGATCATGCTCGATGTTCAGGACGAGGACAGGTTTCACAGCTGCCTCAGAACTCATCAGAGGCCCAAAGTAAACCCTTTTAGACTCACTTGTCCAGAGTTTTCCAGGAGTACCATGCAATAAAGATCCTTTCTTCTTGTCAGCAGTAAGTTTGTAATAATATTTGATTCCTCTACATGCTCCTTTAACTCAAATCAATCATTTTTGTTATGCTAGCCCACAAAGTTTTACTTCATTTTCCCAGTCAGAGAAAAGCATGTCTGCACGTATTATTAGCTCAGTCTCATATCCTAAGTTATCAAGAGATGTTTCCTGTCCTGTTTTCTCATTACTTTTGATGTTAGGAAAGCAAGTTGTTGTCTTTGGCCTTTGATAGTCCTATCTGCTGTGCATGAGGTACATAGACACTGTTCCTGCAGTCAAGTAATTTATGAGTGTGGTTGCTTAGCACTTTCTGAATGCTCCAGTGACAAAGCCAAGCACTACTGAGCTGCCTTTCCATCTCCTGGTGTGACAGAGCATGATTTTATCTACTGTTAGATCCTGGCCCTGCAGCTGGGATACCACACAAATCAATGACCCTACTACTCTGTAGCCTTGTTATTGCTGCACCTCTGAGCATTAACCAGTTCACAGCAAAGGTTTTGTCTCTCATAACCTCCTCATGAGGTTTGAGACTCATGAATGCAAAACAAACAAAGGTGCATTGTGCCAGCAGGTGTTAATAACAGGTAGGAAGATTCAAGTGCTTCAGCTATTTTAACCATGCTATCTGCCTATGTGTCCCATAGAGATTGCTTCTCCCTAGGAAGGAAGCTCTTCTTTTGCAACTTATATTTCGTAAGTGGACTTCACCATATCAGCGCCAGTTCAAAGGACATTTATGGACTGAAAATGTTTATTTCTTCTTTGTTCCAGCTGCTGCACAACAGAGCTGGTATATGGCTCTGGGAATAGTGCTAAACTACAAATTTTGTTTAGAGCTCAACTTACTTTCCTATAGTTTACAGTGCGGTGTATTTAGACCAAGTAAATTCTTAAAATCACTGACCAAAAAATTAGACATTCATTGAAGCAGCTATTCAAAAGTACCTATTCTAGAGCATGTCAGGGTGTCACTCAGCAACGTCATTTCACCTTGGGAAACGGAGTTAATGTTGACAGAAGAAATGGATAGGCTTACTTTTGTTACTAAAAGGTACCTCATTTCCTATAATCAGAAGTCAGAAGCTGCAAGGTCCTCTTTACTTTACACACTTTTTTTTTTCTCTCATGAGACAGCAGAGTCACTGTTGCCTGAAATCCTTAGCTAGGCACTTTTGAAGCTTAAAAAATTGCAGAATTTTCAAGTGAAAATCTAAAGCAAATCTGTGAGATGTTTTCAATGTTTGAGTCATTTCACTCCCGCTAGACATACCAGCTGCCACTTTCAGCATATTTTCCTTAAAACTATTTGTAATATTTACTGTAGCTTGATTTAATCAGAGGATAAAATTCACAGTGCAGAGCAGCTAGTATTGACAAAGAAACTATCTGAATTTACCTCTCTCCCAGATCACCACCAAGTCTTTGTGTAGAGGCACACTACAGCAGGAAGGAGAACTCTCAAGTCATTGTGTGGCAGAACAGAGAAAGAAATGAAGCTAAGAAAAGGTATCAAAAAAGCATAAAGATAGACGGCCTCCACAAGGATCTAAAATGTAAACAACACTATTATTCAATGTTAGGTCAAAAAGGCAGGGCAGAGAACAGATGCGCTTATTATTAATGTAAGAAATGTTGACACAAGCAGAAAATAGAAGTCCCAATACCTTTTCAAACCACAATTTTGTTGGTAAAACAAGTGACTTGGTGAAACAATTGACAAGTGGATTAACCAAAGGAACTTTTTCAACAAGGAAAGAAAGATGTACAATCTGTTCCTCTTTATCAGAGACACACACACCAGCTCCTAATTCCAATTATCTGAGCAATTAAGGTCTGCTGAAAAATCTTTGATGACAAAGCACACTTAATTTTTAAGTCATGAAGATATAGGAAGCATGGGTTTTCAAGCAGCCAGCAAAACCATCCCAAGCTCTTGTAACATTAAGGGGATTTTAACCAACTAACCATCATCAAGCAAGGATATCTACCAAATGATAGAGTGGCTAGGAAGGTCTGGGAATACAGATGATATGATGAACATAAAGTGAATTCACAATCTTCAGCAAAAGAAATGTTCTGAGAAGGAAGCAGAAACTGATAATTTCAGGAAAAAAAGGATTTCAGTAAATTCAGTTATTACAAGCGCCAAGAAGAGGGATCCTAGAGCAGAAAGACAGTTCTTTCCTTGCTCCAGGGAAAACACAGTTTCATCAGAAAACTATTTCATTACAGAAGAAATGTGGTCTTCTTCTATTACACTTTTCCTAGTGGTAGCAAAAGTCATTAGTTCATCATTACCTTCAGTTCAAAAGAGGACCTTACAGGAGATGAAAACTAGGACCAACCTACTAAATACAGGCAGAATAACACATAGATGAAGGCTATGGTACAACATTCAAAGTCATTAATACAGGACATCAAGAGCAACTTTTAAAAAATTAATACAGCAGCAGCTAGAAAAGTGAACTATCAGACCACTGAACACAAGGAAAGGACAAAACAAAAAAAACCCCTTAAAATTAGCTAGGTATTTAATGCACTTTTTTTACACCAGTCTTTGTTAAAGAATCAACTATGACCAGATATCTATCATAACTAATAGCAAGGGCAGAGACATAAGCTCTTTGATTTTAACAAGATGAAACAGTGTTGGAGAATACTTGTGAGGAGTCTGATCATGGCAAATGAGAGCTCAGAAACCGCTTACAGAGGAGGCTCATTAAACCTCTGCCATCAATAACTGTTTTAAGAACTATGGGGAAGGACAAGTGACAAAAGACTGGAAAAAGGCCAAAATTATGTCAATCTCTGAGAAGATAATGGGGAGGAAGAAGGGCTGAAGAATTACAGACCAGTCTCATTTCATTTGTTTGAGAAAACAGAAGTACCGAAATTATTTGTAAAGATCCAGAAGATAACAGATGATTAAACAGTCAAGACAGATTTGCTGAGAACAAATTGAGTCAAGCAAATTTCATTTCCTCTTATGACAGTCCTGTGGACCAAGGCAAAACAATACACGTCATTCATCTTGATGGTAGTGTAGCATTTGGCATAGTCTCTCATAACATTCTCACAAGAGAGATAAGGAAAACAGGTACAGATGAAAGTAATTGATCATACAAAGGGGTGGGTTCACTGTTAAATGGAAGGGTGCAGAGAATGGGAGAGCCTCAAGTACCCACCCTCACACTCACACCATTTAGTAACAGCTTTACATGAGCCCCTAGAGCCCAGCTGGAAATTCCTAGACGGTACCTACCCCAGAGACGCTGTAATGGTTACAAAATTTAAACAGATGCTGGGGCAGAGAGGGCTGCTTACAGATAACCAGCTCAGCTGCACAATCACCAGGGAAAGCAGACCTCATGTAAGGGAACTCAGAAGTTACAGAAAATCTCCAGCTGCATGCAGTCACTCCATCTGCCCTGGAAATCCACAAACACCAGAAAAGTGCTTGCATAATAGAGTGCAGGATCTCAAAAGATATCCTGCAAATGGATTAGACAGGCACAAGACATGCCTTCCGACAGGAGATACTGTAGCTAATCAATTATGGACAAGCGTTTTTAAAAGTGCCTTCCAATACTGCAAATCTGGAATTTTCACAAGATTTTTGTATGCATATATAGATGTATTCACCACACGATGAAAAAATGTGTGGTATGGTTGATCTGGCTAAGATAATTTAGGTCTAAAATTTATCAGATAATTTATGTTGTTCACCATTTGCTGCACAAGTTAATCGTAACAGCAGAAAAGATGTAGCAGCCCAAGGCAGAGTACAAAGAACTGGAATTGCCACTTCTGGTCACAGTAGTTGTACTGTTTGTTGCTTGAAGAATTATCAAGACCCTGAACCCAAAAGTTTGTACTTTAAAGACTTTCTTGTTCTCCTGCATCACTGACTTTAACAGTAAAACCAGGGGAGTGTGTGGAAGCTCTCCAAGACAGTGTCCAAAGGTGGCATGCACTAATGGAACCTAAAGGCCATCTGGACCAATTCACACACCAAGAGTGCGTTGGAAAAATTTCTGGTGTTTCATCTCATTGAGTTTTGGCAAGCAAAACAGAACATCTGGATACCAGTTGCTTGTATGGAGTAGAACTATTTTCTGCATAGGTCTAGATGGGTAATTAAAAAGTATTCTCTTCAATACAGCAAGGATTTTTCCCTAATATGATCTCACACACCACCAAGAATCATCACACCAAAGGGATAAGGGTGGGATGGAGTTCACTTTCCTCATAGCAGCCTGTAGGTAATGTGTTCGGGCTTGTGCCTGGGTCAGTGTTGGTAACACACCAGGGGTTCAGCTGCTGCTGAACGCTGCACAGCACTGAGGTTCTCTGGCTGCTTCCCAGAGGTGGGCATGAGCCTGAGGGCAGTCACAGCCAGGACAGCCGACCCAAACTGACCAAAGGCACACCACAGGCCATTGTGCTTTCTCTGTGGGAGCAGCATTTGCTTTTCCTGTTTATCTGTCATTGCCTCCATCCACGAGCCTTCCTGCCTTCTTTCTATTTTCTCCCCATCTCATGGAAGACAGGAATAGGCAAGGGGCTGGGTGGGTGCTTGGCTGCTGGCCAGGGTCAACTACAACGCTCTGAGAGGAAACAAGTGACCGCCTTTTGCTGAGCTGCTGTAGCCTGGGCAGCAGCTTCACCTCTGCACACCAGGGCTTTGCCATGGTTGGTAAACAACAAGATACACCTGTAGAAACAGTCTAAGAGCTAATGTTAAGGTGGGGTACGCATGAGCCTGTACAATCAAAATATATACTACAATTGAATTCTTTCCAAAAAAAACCCATCTAGAAGACTTCATTTATTTGAATTACATAGACAGTTTAAAAGATATATTTGATTCAACCGTGAAATTCATTTTGGATGAGGGAGAAAGTGACATCCTACAATATATTTTTTTGCTTGCAATTCATCAGAAAAATTCAATTTGTGCCAAAGATATTGTGATTTAACATTAAAAAATAGCACTCATTCTCTAAAAAATGTTTGAATAAAATCCTCACTTGAATGAAAAATTAAATTCAAGGTTAGTTTATACAAGGCCTGCGCTGCAGTAATATCACTTAATTGAATAGCACATTTTGAAGTCCCACTAAACATGAAGCACAACTTATCTTTTAAGACCATAAAAAAAACCCCAAACCATTTGAAAGCATCTTCAAATCAAATATAGTACGCCACATACATGAAATCTGTCTGTGCTCAGTTATGTATCTGTGTCTCATCACCTTATCAATGCTCATATACGAAGGTCATAGTCACATCAACTACTGAGCTAGACAAATTGCACAGACAGAACCAAGGGTTAGGATTTCCTGCTTTAAATCCCAGCCACCATAGAGCAGCCCATGGAATTTTTCTTGTAAGAACAAGCACTGACTTCTCTTGCCATGGTTTTTTCACACAAAGATGGCGCCAGCCACTGACCAAATATTCAGAAAAAACATGCAACAGATTTAAAAAATATATTTTAAGATATTTAGCCAACCACATGCAAAACTTTTACCAGTCACTCTTCTGCAGCCCACAGACCAAACTTCAGTTTTAAGTTGCATCAATGCAATCACTAAAATTGAGTGTGAGGAAGTTAACACATTTCATGAACAAATTGTTAATCCTATACTCAGCCTGCTTAATTGCTTTTTTCCAATCCTATTTGTAACATGAATCAATTCACAAATGCACTT
Organism: Dryoscopus gambensis; assembly: GCA_013389985.1. Lineage (NCBI taxonomy): Eukaryota > Metazoa > Chordata > Aves > Passeriformes > Malaconotidae > Dryoscopus > Dryoscopus gambensis. The sequence goes on from WEIT01032298.1 coordinate 135,945, forward strand.
TTAAAATGTCACTAACCTCTTCAGTGTTGTCATCTCTGTTGTCCAACAGGGAATGGTTTGAGGAAAACATAGCTTCTACCTACAGAAATTCAACCCCATACTTGGTAAGGCTTCATTTGCATCACAACAGTATGCACAAATCATGCTAGTGGTACCAAAACTAGTTCATAATCCAAATTCTGAATGCTCAATTATTTAAAATAAAACCTTTTTTTTTCAATTTAGGCAACTGTCTTGTAACAGAAAATGATTCAGACAAGTGAGGAACAGGTACCTCACATATTTTGAACTAAAATATTATCTCAAAAACTGGAAGCTAGAAGAACACTTTTTACAGGTTTCTGAAAAGTTTCATCAATGGAGCTTTAATTTGGTGCTCAAGAATATATCTCAAAGTAATGAGGAAACCAGTTCCTCGCTGTTTGGCTGACTGGGGCCAAGGAATTTTGTCGAGTAATGTGTGAGGAAAAACCAAAGAGAGTAATTAATGAGGCACCATCAGCATTTTCACACTGTCCACTAGAAAAATTTAAAGGTTTTAAGAAAAATCTTGTTAGCAACAAAACTGGGCTCTCTTGAACATTACCATCTTAATTTGAATTAAATTACAGATCAAAACAAAAACATTGCTAATACAATCAATATCACCCTATTCCTACATTTGATTCTCAAAGCAATCAGGACCTGTTGTAACATATACATAGCCTTAAATTCGTTAGGAAGATTACCTGCAACAACCAATATAAAACCTCCAAACCCGACATGGGTTTGAAGGCCACTGGCTATGACATTCACTGGGTGCAAACACAGCCACTGTAGCTGAACAGAACAGGCACTACTCAATGTAACTGAAGCCTTAAGTGATGACTGTGGGTAACTTAGGATCATCTTTTTATAGTTTTTAACCTACCAGTATCAAAACCATTTCATAAACATTCACATTAGTCCAAATTTCCAAGAAACTTCCACCCGTGCTTTGCAAACTATTTCCATTTCTCTGTTTTGTAAGCTATCATCTTGCCCACAAACAGAAGAAAATAACCTCAAGAATGTAATTTCAAAACAAATGAAATTGTCCAAACAGGCAAAATGAGAAAAAAAAAGTCTTTAAAAGAACTACATAAATGTAATTTTTACCTTGGAACAGATACTGGAAAACTGCTATGACTGAATAATATGAAGTTTTAAACCTCACCCACAGATGATAATTATCTTCAAGTGCCAAGCATTAAAAAACAAAACAGGTTTGCAAGAATTAAGTAAGTAATGCCTCTTTTATGGTCTGACAACTGTAACCAAACTGTGTTCCGGTTTAGTTCATATTTATTAATTCTAAGGAATCTAAGTCATTCACATATAAAAGAAATGTAAGCATCCTGAACCTTCAAACCACAGCATTTCGGCCATCATGATCATTATCAAGGCCTCTCACAGTGTTTTTGTAGTCTCCACTGAGACTAAATCCATCCTTAACAATCAGGAATAGTTTGGGGGAGGAGAGGTTCCTCCTGCAACTCTTTGCAAGGCTGCCTGTCAGCAGGAAGGAAACTACAGATAATGAATGCTGCAAGGGGCCTTTCATCTTATTATTGGGAAGTTGAGCAAGCCCACCTACCCCGAGCCCTCCACAGCAGCTGCTCACTGTTAGCTCACGAGCAACCTTCTCATCCTTGACATCTAGGTGCTTAATACAAAGGGAAAAGATGAACAATTACACCCAAAAAGGAAAGGCAAACTTTAAGGGCTGGTAGATTTTCTTAGCAGCCATAGCTGTAATTTTAAGAAATTAAAGATTTCCACTTAAATATGCTTTTCCTAAACATTTGAATATCCATGTTCGGTCAGTTACAGTGTTCTTCAAGATCTTAGTATCTTGCATACAGTTTGCTGTGGCGGCACATCCTGCATAACTAAAATGTGAACATGCACAGTTAACTGACAGCTTGCCCACTGCATTTCTGTTGTAGACATTTCCCTCCTCTTTCCATAGTTTCCTTTAACATAATTTTTGATGAAAAATATTTTGCAAGTACACTTCAAAGTGAACTAGGTGCTCCAAAAAATACTGAAACTAACTTGCTTAGTATCTTTGAACCAAAGTGTTGAATATCTAAGTTCTAATGCCTTTCTGTATTCTGTGTCACATTAAATTAACTGCCAAGAAGTACAAAGCTTACTGGGGAACAAAGGCATGATGCTTCACAGTAATTTCCTGGGCAGGAAATGAAAGGCTACAGATAAGCTGAGCTGTGAATCCTTGACTTTCACTGCATAGGACTCAAGTTCTTATTAACTGATGAGAGATAGCACATTGATGATATTAAAACCAAAATCTGTACTCATTCAGCTGACCAGTGTTTGCTCACAACTGGTGAGAGAAGTTGAATTAACTCCCAAATTATTGTAACAACTTGATTTATCTACTAAAGCCTTTTGTATTACTTGTATTTGCTTAAGATGGCACAAATAACATTTGTAAAAGTAAACTGCTCCACAAGAAAAGAAAGCTCTGCCATAACCACATTTCAACTACCTAGAGAGGAAAGGTGTGTTCCACTCTGTAGTAACAAGCAGGTACTCCCACAGCCTTTCATTACCCACAAAATATGTCATATTCATGGACTAACCACTAGCTCTCCCCTCTGTCTCATGTTCTTACATTAACAACCAGACAACTAGATTTTTTTCTCTAAATATGATTTAATTAAAAACACTAAATCAGCTTTGACTTTTATTTTATATATGTACAATAGTTACCAAATAATGAATACACTTAATCAGTTATGTTAAATTTCATATAACGTCAAAGGACATCAGCATGGCATGGAATAAACTCACTGCCTTTTGCAGATACAAAAAAAATGCATTAATATTAATTGTGATTACTATTTTGATGTGTGGTTTGTTGGTTGGATTTTAAATAACCTGCTTATTAATTCTCCAAATAATGTTGCCATAAAAACAGTGTAAGTAGTTAATTGATCAGTTAATATATTAGCAAATATGAACATTAGTAAAGTTTGCAAGATAGCAATTGCAAAATTACATCAAGTGTAGGACTGAATGTATTCACATGAAAGTTACCTTCAGTTAGAAAAGTTTTGAAAAAGAGCCCAGGTTGGAGCTGTGCATTAATTTGGTCAACTGATTCATATGAATGAACAGATATTGAATATACGACTATCCTTTTTAGTATTCACAAACATTTGTGTATATAGTGTGTGTATGTGTGTAAATATATATATGTATATATAAAGTGAAGATATGTTAATGTAAAAATATACTGTTCATCCACTCCCAATTACGCAAAATTCAGTATTTGGACATTAAACTGTGCAAGAATGAATGTCCATTTCAAGTCTACATTCAACCAGCAACAAATACTTAGAAGTATTTTTGTAAACATTTGAGATGGGGAAAATCCATTTACAAAAGAATCCTCCTTTAGCACATCAGCATCACTTCAGCTTGAAAATTTTGTACAGCAGCTTCAGCTGGCATATTGTGAATCTGCTCAAATCAAAGAGCTCACACTGTCTTTGATCAATATGTGTGAAAGCTCAGCAAATGCAGAAATTTCAAATTCATTCTTAATCACCATCCATTTCCAGTTTACCAGCAAAAAGAAAATGCACTTGGCTACAAAAATATTAAGGAATGTTATTGAAAACAAAAGGCTATTTTGGGAGAAGAAACTACAAAAATAGTTAAGTTGAGTCATGTTGTAAAGCTTTAATGCAAAAGCATTACAGTACAGATTTTCTTTACAACCTTAAAGCTTAATCAACACCAAATTTAAATATCCATCTCTCAAGTGCTTGAACAAAACGTGCTCAGGAAGTCTTTCTCCAACGTGACCAACAGTAATTACGCAGGTGCCAGGCTCTGCGTCTCGGCCGTCTGTTGAGTGCCGTCCCTCGTCCCATTGGCAGCAATTACAGGTGTTGAGATACTCTGATATAATGATGTCGGACAACTCAACTCAGCTCCGCTTTCATCCTCTCCAGTATCCGAATCCGGCGTTACTGAACTGTTCTCTATCCCCAGAATCTCACTAACTGTTTGAGGCAATTCCTAGAAAAGAGGTGGCAGGAGAAATATTAAAAATCACTGTAATTAAATGCAAAAAGTTAACAACAAAGTCTCCTCTGTCCATCCTGCATTCCCAGTACTCATTCATCTGAGCAACCACTCATCTGAATTTAGCTGTACAGAAAGCATCGCTCTCAGCAGTACTGATAGAACAGTTACCATTTTCTGTAGCTGCTTTTCAAAAAGACAGCAAAGGAAACACACCCAGGAATCAATTCCTGATTAACAATATAATCTTCATTACAAAAATAAAAGTCTAATCAACTATTACAATTACATTTCATGTTATTGAAATTAGTTTTATTGAGTGACCCACTAGTTTTTGCCTAACAAGTCTGGCATGCCTTCAATGCAATGCACCCTTCAACTAGTTTTTCTCAAGCACACCAAACATCAAATTTCTTGGAGTGAGGTTACCTAGTGAGAGTTGAGGCAGTACAACCAAAAAGCACAATTCAGCTTTCCCCCAGTGAAGAGCATTACTCTATAAAATCAATCATTCTTGCTTACAGACGTTTCAAACATTGGCACTGCATAGCTACACAACATGCTTTACCGTACTCAGGCATTTAGTTATTTCACCAGTCATACATGAACACTTACAGCAAACTACATACTTTTACTGTCTATAAACATTCACAGTAGATAGATATCTTTACCTTGCAATTCATCATCTGCATAGAAATTGCTTCTGCTTTGCAGAGTATATATTCCACATCGATTTTCATAGACAGTTCATTGATATGCTAAAAATAGATTCACAAGGCATAGTGAGATAAATGATAACTATGTTTTACCCAAAATACACTAATACTGTACTGCACTGCTAATAAGTATCACCTTATTAGCCTGCCCCTTTAGCTATGAAATGCTAGACACAGTCTATTAGCTTTGAGAAATGGCTACTCAAAGATACAGTATGGAACAGCTGGCTTTCATGAGCATCCAAGGTCTGCAAGAGGAATCCATGGCACCTCTGAATGTGACAAACTATCTGGCCCTCCTACGTACTTCCCCCAGCAGCTCATATTTTCAGAGAAGATAAATTAGATCACAGAAGAAAAAGCAAAAGTTAGTATTAAATACAATAAGCAATAGTCTGACAGGAGAACCATTTTCGATCTATTAATGATCTTATCAATAAACACAGACATCCAATAAACCATTTTGAAAGCCTGCAGGATAGACATTCAGTTGACATTTAACCCTTCAGAAGATAGTATGTACCTTTTCCTACCCCAACATAAACCACAATCATACTGCGTTAACTCCAAAAAGTTAACTAATATTTTAATTTAATACCCAATAGAGAGCCCCATACTAGCCACTAGGAAGACAATTAACTCTACTGCAGCCAAAACCAGCACAATAATGCATAAGAATTTGGTACCTTTAGTATTTCATTAAAGCCATAGTGCTTGTCCATTATTTGCTGTTTTTCAGATTCTAGGATAGCACAACAAAGGAGAAGATGAAAATTCTGACACGGCAATTCCGTCCACATGACCTGTTAAAATACAAAAGAAACCGCTTTTTAAATACTTACACTTTTCCTCTGAAAAGTCATCCTTAGAAACTAAGTCCTCCAGCCAAATCACTTAACTAACAATAAGCTATTTTTGAAAGCAACTAAGTATTTGTACAATTATTTGGAATTTTACTTTTGGCCCTTTAGTGACAGCTGCAAGTCTCAGTGACCAAATGCTTATCTGGTTCTTAAGACATTGCCCACTATAATGCTAAGCTGCTTGAGCTTGTGGTTTTGTGAATGTGTGCTCTGCCTCAGCTCATGTGAAACAGAAGTAACTGAAGCTAACAAATTATTTGTGTGGCTTAGAGCATCTGCATTAAGTGTGAATTGGCAGAAGCGTGTCATGCTCAGCAATACCTTCAAAAGGTTCTAATGGTTATAAATAAGGTGCTAAAGTTGTTCCCAATACTGCCACCGTGAGAACCCAAAGAGATGTACATGCAGGTACTGGGGTGGGTGGGTATTCCCTTCTGACTGAAGACACACTGGCTTTTGGTCCCATGGAGGACACGATTAATCATTCTTGAGTTCACTGGGACTGAAGTGTGCAACCTCAGTACTAATATCCTATTTTAGTACATTCAGAAAAACCTTTTAAAAAAAGAAGTATTTGAAAAGAACCTGTGTGGTGGGCAGAAGGCTGTAGAACAATTTTGCCAACAAAACCAGAAAGAAGCAAAAATCTGCTTGCACAAATTGCCCTGACAGACAAAGGGATTTAAGACAATGGATTTACTCTCAAAAAAGGCAGGCAAGAAACCAGACTCCTGAAAATTCATTACTTCATTAGCAAAAAACCTTTTTCATCATTATTGATGGAATAGAACCTTAAAGCTGAGCAAGAGCTTATACTTGAACTTTCATCACGAGTACATGTAACCTGTAAACAGAATTGCATAAATCCGAAAAATATCCAGACCAAGTTCACCCAAAATAAGGTGCAATTAATCTTGAATGTTTCAATTAAGACTCATTTCAGAAATTAAGTTTTGTGTCTTTTTCAGACAACCAATATTCCATTAAAGCATTCTCTCACTCCAGGAAAATGCCTGAATGCAAATAGGCTGGTAAAAAATAATAGTTGAATGAAAATGCCTATAATCTACCAGACACAGTCTATCTACACACTACTGTGTTTTTCTACTCCTACTTCATAAGAAGGACATATTGACAGTTGTGCATTGATTTGGTTCAACATCAAGTTGCTGCAAAAAAAATCCATACATTTTGCTACCATTTTTGATAAACTTTGAACTCTGGAGCAGACCTTGCACTTAGGGTTATGTATGTAAATGCATAACAGCAGCATCACAACATGCTGGAAGGATGGAAGAAAAAGCAGCATTTAAATTATAAGTATAAAAGTAATAATATAAAAAATATAAAAATAAGGAGCAATAACTCTTTTTTTCTTNTAACTCTTTTTTTCTTATTTCTTTCTGATAAAGCTACACAAGGACTCATTTGTTCTAGCGCTATCTCAGCAGCCATGAATATTCATTACCAATGTCTGTAAAGCAACTTATTCCCAAGTCATTCTGGCTTTATGCTATGTGAGTGGTACTAGAATAACACTGGAGCTAGGCATGAGTTAGCTGTAATTTTGTTACAGAATTTTTCTTCTGGGTTTCTTCTAAGTAACCCACTGTGCAAACAAAAGATTAAGAACTGGCTGGAATCACCAGGTGATATTGTCTGT
>WEIT01032300.1:22635-34480 GCA_013389985.1 Dryoscopus gambensis
CAGGAGGCTCTGCCTACCCCTGCCGAGTTGAGGGGCGAGAGGGAGCTCCTGCTCCTCGCCAGTTTCGCTGGGAGGAGGCCCCGCGCCCCGCCGCTCCGTCTGCGGAACCGTAGAGTTCCGGGGCGGCACCGGTGCGGCCCCTGAGGGCGCCGGGCCCTGTCGCACAGACACCCCAAAAAAGAGTATTTAATGTGTTACTTACCGAGGCTGGCGCGTAGGTTGTTTCCTAGAAGGCTTTACATCCTGTTGTTAATAATAAAGGACGTGCGCTGTGTACTAGCGCCGTACTGGAGAGGCCAAACATGAAAACATGGTGTTGGGTCATGATCTCAGAGGTCTTTTCCAGTTTCTGATTCTGAGAGAGAATACTGCAGAGAAAAGTACAGTCAATTGTTCCCTGCAGGAACAGGGGCAGATCGAGTGCACACAGTTCAGTCGTCTGTCAGAGCAGCTATTTCATGCTCAGTAGTCGGTCTCTAACGACAAGACTGATAGCGGTAATTAGAAATTTCTACTGCAGCTCTACTTGCCATTTCCTTTGTGTGTTTAAGCCGGCTCATAGTAAGAACTTCACATTACGAATGCTCTTCTTGGTGTCTTAGAAACTTGTAGGCACGCAATGGAAATTTTGACATTTGCATTGTGTTCTTGTATTTCTGCATCAACTAGATCTGCATGAGTGGTGAATTTTATCTGCTGTGAAGTCACAGGTTCCCTTTAGGTTAACGGGGAGAGAGAAGTAGACCATAAGCCCTCGATATCTATCTGATTTTTGTCTGTAATGTGTGTGTAACAAAATTTTCACAAGAACAGAGCTACTTGATTGAATTATGGTAGTTATTTTGAGGGCCAAAACCCCAAAGAAACAACATGGATCTTGACAAGCTTGAGAGGTGGGCTGATACAAACTTCATGAAGTTCAGCAAAGTGAAGTGCAAGGTCCTGCATCAAGGTTGGAGCAATCCCATGCACACCAACAGGTTAGGTGGAGAATGGATTGAAAGCAGCCCTGTTGAAAAGGACTTGGGTCTGATGGTTGAGAGGCTGGACATGACCCAGCAATGGACACTTGCAGCCCAGAAAGCCAAACGTGTCTTGGGCTGCATCTAAAGCAGCGTGGGCAGCAGGGCCAGGGCAGGGATTCTGCCCCCCTGCTCTGCTCTGGTGAGACCCCACCTGGAACTCTGCATCCAGCTCTGGGGCCTCCAACATAAGAAGGACATGGACCTGTTGGAGTGTGTGGCCTCCTCTGCACTAAGTTGATAAGAGTACTGCAGCCACCTCCCTTATGAAGACAGGCTAAGAACGTTGGGGCTGTCCAGCATGACGAAGAGAAGGTTGTCTGGAGATCTCATGGCAACCTTCCAGTATCGGGAGGGGGCCTACCGGGAATCAGGAGACAGACTCTTCATCAGGAACTGTAGTAATAAGACAAGGGGAAATTCAGATAAGTATTAGGAAGAAATTTGTTACTGTGAGGGAGGTGAGGCACTGGAATGGGTTGCCCAGGGAAGTTCTGGATGTGTTCAGGGCCAGTTTGGATAAGGCCTTGTCCAGCCTGGCCTACTGTCCCTGCCCATGGCAGGGGTGTTGGGACTAGATGATCTTTAAGGTTCTCTTCCAACCCAAACCATTCTGATATGCTGATTCTGACAGCCAAACCCTCCAGTGTTAAGGATTAAGGATGGAATTCTTGAGGTATCTGTGTGCTGGTAGTGTGGGTGAGGAGAGGAGTGAAGAGATGTTGTGTTCTGTATCAATTTTGTTGAGCAGACATCTTGTTTTACAGCAGTGTGTATCTTACAGGCATCAGCTTTAATACATGCAAGCACTCATTGCAAAGAAACAAAAAAGAAAAAAAAATTTATATGTATGCTTTTGTCTTTCAGACCCCTTCTGCTGTCCAGAAGATAAAAGAGCTTCTGAAAGATAAACCTGACCATGTAAGTATAGTATAGTAAGTCTGTAGGGTGTGCTAAGGTATTAGCACAGCTCACGATTGCAGAGCATTTCTGGCTAAATTAGAAGTTTGAAATGAAGACTGAAGTGTTTGTTAGAGATGTTGATATCTTTTTTTTGGTGGGGAATGCATTAGTTTATTTGTATATCCAGCTTTGTTTTGTTATAAAATGAAATACAGGAAACAACTGACTGTAATGACATTTCACTGTGCAGTTATTGTTGAGATTAATAAAGCTGGAAAAATTTTAAGCTTCAAATATTTTTGAGCTACATTTTAATGAAACTCTTTAGTATGGCATAGTGGTAACTTCTGATAGGGAGAGAGCTCTTCAGCTGTTGATATTAATACATTATTATTTAAATTCTTGTAGGAATTCTCATTGTGAAGTATGCAATAATAAAGTTATATTCATATGCATTGGAGAACATCTAATTCTTAGGAAACTTGCCAGACAATCTGTTTTTTTAAATAATCAGTGTTTCACCAAATAATGAGTTTGTAATCTTTTCTTCTTGGGGGAAGGACACACAGAGGCTTCTTCTATAACCATTGTAAAAACAAACATTAGCTTTTTTCTACAGTGAGTATTATTTCAAGAAGAGTATTTCTTTTATTAACCAAGGCCATTGTTTCTTTTGCTTCCTGCACAACTGCAACTAACTAGACTTATTTTTGCTAATGTTTTAAACCATCCTAAGGAAGCCTTGGGCCTACAATTGGTATGGTCAGTCATGTCCTGGCTATAAATGATGTTTGCAGTTTCCAGCCCATTATTTTTAACAGTTCCTGTAGAGAAAGCTATTACTCTGAAAGGATCAGATGCAGTTTGTCTTGAGATCCCATTTGATGACAAGGTTACATTTTGAAACATTTTTATCACAACATATGGACATAGATAATAAAATTTGCTTCTTCAGTTCTGAAGCACTGGTGTGTGGAAGGCAATACAGATATCCTTAAAGATTGTTACTCACAAATAGTTTCCTACTTTGTTAAAACTTTTTCTTAGTTTTTTTCCTTACACGGATGCTCTTTTTGTCAGACTTGTTGAATCCTGTGAGTGTTAAAATCTTTGACTAAGTTGGCTTTTAAGGCCATTTAAAGCAGTACACATGTACACATACTTGATTTAGGGAGGGGTTTGCTTTTTAAGTGAGACTAGCAATAAAGGTAATGAAAACTCAAAGTATGTTTTTCAGAACTTGGTTTAAAGTAAGTTTTCTGATAGTGTCATTACAACAGTTCTGTGATAATCCAGTAATTGCTCTTGTTTTGGCCTCGCAGCTTCATAATTATGTTACTGTCCATGCTTGTCATAGTACCTGAATTAGCATCTGAGTGAACTGTAATTTGAAGTCACAAAAATATCTGTCTTTGAAATTTGACTTTTTTGAGACCGGTTTCCTACAAGAGTGCTAATGGTTCATTACTTCAAAACTTTAACATAATATAGGGCATGATCCACAGCAGCAAGCATCAGATGGTTTTTTCTTACCTTGGCAGTCAAATTTATAAAAGAAAAAGTTACTTCTTAATCTGTTAAGGTAATTCACTTTGCATTTAGGTGGTGGAGAAAAATAAATGTCAGCATTTCGTTGTTCTGCATACTTTTTAACTTGACATTCTGAATAGGTTTTTTAAAGGAAGTTATGCATGTGATGGTGTTTTTTGTTGTTTCTTGGTTTTTAGGTAGGTGTGAAAGTAGGTGTTCGTACAAGGGGATGCAATGGACTTTCTTACACATTAGAATATACAAAATCGAAAGGAGACTCTGATGAAGAAGTAGTTCAAGATGGTGAGTTTCTGGTGCAGCAGCACAAGCTTCTGTGGTGGTGGGGATGAAACTTGGTCATTTTGAGAGAAGAAATCTGTGTTGTCAAAGTTTGTTGGATTCACAGACTTTAAGAAGGGTATGAAATGGGTCACTGTCTGTAATGCATGGGAATTGTGTACTGAAGCTGAGATTTGTTGCCATGTTCTACAGCTTATTTCTCTCAGCATCATTTTTTTTTCCCCTGTNTTGCCAGACTTCTATAGGTAAAGTGAAAACAGTGATGAAAGTGCCCGACATTACACCAGGGAAACCAAGTTGTACTGGTAGTCTTCATATTTAGCTTCCTCTTTTTTTATTACTGGTCAAAAGAGAATTTCAAAGTGAATGATGGTTTTACCGTATGTAATTTTTGCTTTTTCTGTTGTTTTCAAGGCGTTAGAGTGTTTATTGAAAAGAAGGCACAGCTGACACTTCTAGGAACTGAAATGGACTATGTAGAAGACAAACTGTCCAGTGAATTTGTCTTCAATAATCCAAACATCAAAGGAACGTGTGGCTGTGGAGAAAGCTTTAACATCTGAAATCTCAGGACTACTTCTTTGACTTTGAGCAGCCCAAAACACTTACTGTTATGACTTTCAGAAGCAAATGCATTTTCTTCAGGTTTGTAGGCTGCGTTAAGTGGGGATACTATTAAGAAAAATAAACTTAAATATTTGAAAATGTAAGCTGTGTGTTAAATTCCACCACTGATGTAATTATACTGTAATTTGTTGCAATCTAGAAGGTGAGAACAGTAAGTGCTGCAGTAACATCGCTGTACTTGCCAAGGAAATAAAATCTCACTATTCCTTTCCTCTGTAATTTTCTTTGTCAATCCTACTCATACTTCACCTTTCAAAACCCATTTGAAAGAATATATTGTGTTCTGCTTTGATTTGGGGAAAACAAACAAACCAATGAACAAGAAATTCCAACCATTTCTATGAGAGTATTTATAAAGATTTATATATACAAGCACACAGTCCTTGCTTACTTTGTAGTTTTCCAATGCTTTCATCTTTACAAGTGCATTTTCTGGTGGTTTATTTTCCCTTAAATTCAGGGAAATAAAAATATTGTTCATGTATTAATATAGTGACAGACTATGGTAGCACCTGTTGTAGAAATGCTTCAAGGAGGGCTAGCCTAATTTTAATTCTTTTCCTCTCTTTGTTGAAGGCACAGTACCTGCTGTACTTGGTCATTTTCAAAGCATGAATTATCTGGGCACTGGAGAGCTAAAAACTGATACACAGGCCTTGTTTTTCACATTTCAGTTTCTTATCTTGCCTCAATTAATTTGCAAAGTTGTTAAAACTGCCTCCACATTCTTATTCCCCATGTTCACAGAATGTGCTCTGTTTGCACCAAAATCTATGAACACTTCAATTTAGAGATAAATCTCAGATTTCTTATTACTTCTTTTTTGTAATCATGCATGCTACTAATTTTGTTAAGAGTTTGAACTCTTTTTCATAACTCTTTAGGTAGTAGAATTTTTTCACCAAAGTCTATGGTCTCTTCTGTTTAACTCCTGTCTTGAGGTTAACTTGATAACAGGAGAAAAAGCATTTTTAATTAGAAAAACCCTTAGTATTTCATATTACTTTTAAATTAATCTAGGTGGCAATTAAAATACACTAAGAGGCTATTTTTTCTTTGGCATTTACTTAATCAGAATTTTGGTTTTGTAAACAAGTGTGTTTCAAGCTTATACAGTCTTCAGCAGTTCTTCTCTGGTGCTGAGACAGAAGTGTAAATATCCCTCTAGACCTTCTCAAAACCTGGTATGAGAAAGGAACTGTTCTGCCCTTTTATCTCCTGATTGTCCAGAGATGACATTGTACAGCTCAGGTGCTCACTTGTGCAGAAAAGAAGATAATGTGTCTGCCTGAGCAACAAGTTTGAACAGCTGGTGAAAATGGTGCAAATAAAAAGTAGGGGACAGCAGGAATCTTGCAGGTGTTGAGATGGGAGTGATCTGAGAGTATTAAGGCTGTGTGTTGAAAATCCAGAAGTCATCTTGATGTGGACAGTTGTACCCACATGCCTGTCACCAACTGCTGTAGATGTAGGATTGCACCTACATTTTGGTTCTTCCCTCTGCACCTTCTCCCAGGGCAGAGGAGGGAATAAAAATGAAAAAACAAAATTATGCTTCATCTGCTTTATGTAGTGCCCAGGAACAGAAGGTCAGAATTACTTATAGTCTAACAGTAAATACTTGAATTTTGGTTGTATATTACCTTCTGATGTAAAGACACTATTTCCTTCAACAGTCAGCTGCTGCACACAGTTACTTTACATAGTGATTTCAGGTGGTAATACACTGGCAAAGTGCTTCTATAGTGATGTAACTTTCAGTCTTGCCAAACAAAAATACAGAGTTCATGTGACTTAGCTGCATTACATCTAAAACTCCAAGCTAAGGGGCATTTCTTCAGATGGCATTTTTCTGCCTCTTGCTAGAGAGAAGACTTTGAATGTGGTAACACTGGTGGTTACTAAGAGTGCTGGTACTTACTCATTTAATTTGTTTTGCAGTGGAGGGGATTGGTTTGAGGTTTATTTTAGACTTGTGGCATGTATAGCAATCCTTTTTGTGTATTTTGTGTGTATGCCTTGAATGAAAGTTTGCACTTTTGTACTCCCATGAAGTAATCATCTTAAGTTGTCACCTTACTAAGACAACTAATGCACAATGTGTTAAACTTCTGCTAAAGTGCTATATACAGTTGCATACAATCTGTATCGTTTTGTTGATTGGTCCACTATAATTTTGTGCAACAATGTATGTAGAGTCATCAATTATTATAATAAACATAGCCTGTTGGTAACCTTGAAATATTCCTATCTTGAATGATTTTTTAGAGTAATAAAAAAGCACTAGGGGAGAGAGCAGGTTTGTGTGCTGGGATTACAAAGTAGACACAATGCTATTGTTACCTGCCTTAATATTTCCCCAAAATACTAAACATTTCCAGATACTAACAGCATTAAAATGGCGCAGAAACCTGTGGCAAAAAAAATGAGTTAACTACGTACATAAGATATTTCTGCATACTGGAGGAGTATGCTGTTAATGCATAGCCTTCTATTAAAATTCATAACACACTATTCTCAGGGTAAAAATTCTAGCAGACAAGATTAATATATTTTGAAGGCTTTTACATACCAAAAATCATTGCGGTATGTTTGAATGCAGGATAATGATTTTGATCAAAGTAACTGTTGACATAAAAGGTTTTTTAAACTGGCTAGGCATTTCCAGGGTGAGAGTTAAAGGACGTTCTTCACCATTCCACTTGAGTGCTGTATCATGGCATTAATGCCCTGTAGTGTACTATGTCCATGACGCATTTGGGGTTTTCTCTTAGATACAGTCTTTCCACCTCTAAAGGTTCCCTTTCCTGTTAGGTGAAGATTCTGAACAATAGAAGGTGAAGTAATGAATTGTAGAAAAATGGGAGCGGTCGTTGATACAATTGCATCTTCACGACGCTAGAGAGAGAAAAAGACAAATCCTTCATACAGTCGGGAGCCTGGAAAGGCTTTCTGTTGGAGATCTTACAGAACTAGTAAAAAATGCTTGCGCGACCAGATTGGTATCCCCGTTCCACCCAGTTTTATAGCTCTTTTTGGATGGCTCAGGAAGAAGAATTTGTTTAGGAAAATATTGAATAGTTCAATATGCAAGTCAACTGGACAACAGGTGATGGGACAAAATGAATATGAGCTATAAAATAAAAAACAATAAGATTCAGGGACTGAATTTTTCATGCAAAAGAAACTCTTTTTTTAACCTAATTTCTATATGCTGTAGGATGTTTCTGTTGGTTTTGTTGAGTTTTTTTGTTTTGATTTTTTAAAATTATTGTAATTATTATTCTCCCTGTTTATTTAAATCAGCACCTTCACTAGTGAAAAATATCTCCAGCTATACCATTATTGTGTTTAACACTGGCTGCCTGGCTGTTAATGACGCAAATTTTTTATGATGCTAAAATTTTGCAGTTTCTTCTTACAGAAGAATTCCATAGTTGTCTGATGTGGCAGAGTGTGCATCTCTGTCTTCAGCCCAAAAGAACCCTCAAAAGAGTTCTTAAATTTTAAAATGAAAAAATACTTGGGAATTATTTTTTCTCACGACCAATACAGCTTTGTGTCTGTAAAGTGATCTGCCAAACAGTGAGCAGTTTGGGCTGTTGTGCACTTCAATGCCACTTTTAACACCTAAGAGATACCCTGCTTCAGCATGGTGAGGAACATGTACTTAGTGCAAATCCACATGCATTTGGGCTTGAACAGCATTTGAATAGCAATTTTTGTATGCAGTAGCCGGCATTTTTCCTAAAGAGAGATACAGCAAGGTCTGCTCAGTTTTAGCTGGGTCTTCACCCTCACCTTTTATGCTCCCTTTCAGTGGGCCGTGCCTCAGCCTGTGCGTGCCTCAGCAGGCAGCAGTGCACCCCAAGCTCCTCACACGGGAACCCAGAGGTCCCAGACCGTGTCTGCCTAGGGACAGGATCCCAGCCCCACACAGACTGAGCTCCGAGGGCTAGTTCGTGGGAACAGATACCGGCTGACACTGGGTGGCAGCAAGTTTCCAGTCCACACGTTTCAAAAGGCAGATCTCCTCTTTCCTCATGCCCGTGTTCCAAGTTTCCTATTGGATTTCCCAAATACCGCAGTACTTTTGCCCACACTGGTGGAAAGCATTGTTCAGCTCTGCTGTTTGACTTTCTTGCGTTCTGTGCTTTGTATCTGTTCCTGACACCTGGCAAATGACCACAGAAATCCAAGTTGCCAAACCATTTCCAAGACCCTGATGGAAAGAGAAGCAGAAGAGCTTTCTGACCAGCGTTAGCTTTTGAAGCACTGGGTTTTTTCACCATTCCTCCTCATCTTCACAACTTCCTAGTAAGAGATAGGCTGGCATTTGGCTGGCATTGGGTTCTGGGCATAAACTCAGGGATATACACACTGTTACAGCTTCCTTAAGTTCATTTCCTTCCTCTTAGTGATCCGTTTTATACATGTACCATAACACAGTGTTCCAGAAAAATTACATTTTTAAACTACTTTTGTACAATTCTATTAATCAAGGCATAATGCAGAAAATTAGAGATTTTTTTTCACAGAGCAGTTGACATCTGCACTCTGTTATAAACATTACAAAAGATATGCATAATATTACATATCAGTTCAAAGGAAATGTACTTGTCATTATTGTGGACTGTTTGGAAACATGGTTCTTTGTCTCTTATGTGATCATGCTTTTATCTTCATACCCAGCCTGTGATTATTTTTTATACTGTGTTTAGATTGTAAGGTTTTTGTTCCAAATATTATTTGTTTGCACTGGATGATGATCAGTTGCTACCAAACTGCAATTTTTATCAAAACTTGTAGTCTTCAAAAAATTTAAGCAACAACAACAGAAAAATTCAGAGTCATCCATGTAATATATTTTTACAGTCCTGCACCATCAGTGGGAAGATTTTCCAATATGCTTTCCAAGAATTGTTGTCATCCCTCACAAATACGAAAAATTAGCAGCAAGGTACCCATGTTTTCTGGAGCAAGCACAAATCTCTCTTCTATACTATGCAGTTAGCAGTAAGATCTAACTGTTGGGATGCTACAGCATGTAACAAACACAGCTTGCTTTCTAATGAGCCTATTATTAGCAATTGTTCACAAATAGACGCTGAAAAGCAAAATGCTGAATCAATAAGAACAGGAATGAGAATCTCACACAGTTTCATATCTGAAGATGTCAAACAGTTTCCTAAATCAAAGTAAAAACAGCCTGTTGCTGGAGAGCACAGAGAAGTTGGTCTGTGAGCCACTGAAAGAACGTACACTTCCTTACGTGTTATTGCCAGTTTCTTTAATCCAAGACAAGTATTTCAGGGCAAGAGAGGGAAAAGAAATGTTATGCAAAATACAACACTTCAGGAAAAAGACTCCAGTCAACATTCAAGACTTCCTCCATGTCTGCGTTACACAATTCTGATGCTGATAATTGTTTATGGATATCTCGGAGTACTACAAATGGGATTATTCAGAAACCACAGAACAAAAATTAAAAGAAGGAAAATCTGAATTAAAAGAGCTAACTTGTGAATATAGAAATTCAGACATTAGTCTCTGAAATAATTTGTAAGTAATAGAAGCATGAATATCTTGGATATGAAAAAAGGATCTTTTTCAAAGCAGAATTAGGCAAAAATCTGCTACATTTTTTACACAAAACATGATTTTTCTACAAAATCATGACAAGAAATATTAAAAACATATACAAGTCCTACAGGCATTTGGGAGCACTTTCAGATCCATCTGCATAGAGGTAGTTGATTCTTACAAGTTTGTTAGTTGCTCCTGACATTGAATTCAGTGGGAAACTTGTCTTGGATTTTGGTGGGATCTAGATTCACATATACAGTTTTCTCCTCTCAAATTAATGACACAGTACACCTGCTCCGAAATGTATTAAGAGGCTATTTATGTGAATCTGCTATATCTAATGGCTTGCATATACTGTGGCCATTCTGGGCAGAGAGGTTACCATACCAGTGCATCTTTAGTCCCACCTGAAAAACAAAAGGAGAATCTGTGCCAAAGCAATACTCCCCATATGTCTTCCCTCCTCCCCACCTTTATTACTACAAAGTACTTTATGAATTTTTCATCTATTACCTTCTGTATGTGTGTGTGTGCATGTGTGCATGCATGTCTAAGCAAAACACCATGTCTCTGAGTGGCCCTCCTGCATAGCTTGGGAAAAACTAAACCTATTGTTTTAACTCTTGGCTTCTCAGATATAGCATCAAACCTTCAAGGAATGATTTGGCAGAGCCTGTGTATTCTCCACTGTTGCAATACTTTTGGGTAGGTGAGTCATCACCTGAAGACTGCCATAGCATCCACTTCCTCACATCCCTCAAGGAGCTGACAACTCTTCAGGCAGCTGGTTTCAACTGGTTCTCACACTGTCTCTGCCTGGACATTCCTCAAAGGCCAACAGCAACAAAATCAATACTTAGATGACAAAGGAGGCTTTAACATGGGGACAGACTGAAACAAACTGAAATAAGATCTGTTTTTTGCTTCAAATAGCAGATATAACATAGGCAGCATCAGTTCAAACCTGTCTTCTTGGATCTGCCAGCAACCCACGCTTTTAAGAGTGTACAGTTGTCAAGTGTTGACATCTAGCCATTGGCTTCGTGACTGAGACTGGCAAGATGAGTGCCAAACAGTGATTATATATGAATTATTTTACCTCATGACTTTATAAGCAGTAAAAATCATTCTATTCACCCCAGTGAAAGCAGAAGTAGACCTATTTTCTTTTTCTTTGTTTTTTTTCCTTTGTTTTTTTCCTTCTAAGAAATAGCAACAACAAAGAATGTGGGCATTTATCAAGTGAAGATACCTCACTGAAAGTGTTGGGTCCTGAGGACCAGTTGAAATTACAACATACAGAGGTGAGTGTTCTGGCTTGTTAAAATGTACTCCCACTTATTCCAGAGAAAATGTTTTATTATATGTATGCATTAACATAATACATATTTTTTCCGTGTCAGAAGTACCTATGTGATCTTCCACAATCTGAGGAGACTGCAATGGAAAATTTGACAGCACAGTGAAGATAAAAGAGACATTCCAAAAAATTTTGAGAGAAGCAGTTTACAGACCTTTCAAGATACTAAAAGGAACAACTCAGAAGGCACGCTATGTCGTCCCTTTGATTTTTGAGTATTCAATAATTTTTCTGTTTATCCTTCATATCCTGGTCTGCATCATGAATTTAAATGGAAATTACTGCACTTCAGCAGAGAAAGCAAATAAAGTTGAAGTGCTGTAGGCAATTTAAAAAGTTACCATTATTTTCAATTATTCTTCAGACTGTAGTAGTAGCTGGAAATTCAGTTGGAGCATGACCTTTTCGTGCTGTACAAACACGGCGGAATAATATGACTCTCCAAAGCGTTCTAGTGTTCCTCAGATGTGGAGAAGCTGGAGGGAAACATAAGTCTTCAGAAAAACAATGTGCTTAT
>WEIT01032304.1:2853-13340 GCA_013389985.1 Dryoscopus gambensis
TGAGTCATCCTGTATCAGCACTTACAAAGGTTTGAGAGGCCTTATACAAAGAAAGGCTGGACAAAGGGTAAGACCTAATTTTGCTTATGAACTCTGGAGGTTCTCATTTGACAGTGGTTTTGGTTTAGATGACAGTCACAGACACACTGAAGTACAGAGACAATGAAATCATTTGGATTAAGTTCGCAAATCTTACTTTCTTTCACAGGTACACAAGGCTGCATGTAAAATTAGAGGTATGCTGACCAGTACTGTCCTCTCAGTACAAGAAAAGTCCTTTGAAAGGAAGTTTCTCGCTCAACACAAAGTAATGTTTCTGAACATCTCCCATGCTGACTCGGATGCTTTTTGGNCCCACACAAACACTTAATGCCAAGTAATACTTTAACCGAGTGGCCTCCTCCATCTTCCTCAACTTGCAACAGAAGAAATTGCACAATAGAGCAATTGAAACAGCCGAGCAAACACAGCAGGTGGTCCCATCTTACAAGACTTCCACCAATGCATTTTGAAATTTTACACTTAGCCTAGTATGCACCCACGTACATTAAAGAGCCCAAAATGTTAAACATCAGAGGCAAACCAAACATTTACAAAATACAAACTCTATTATTTTGGACAAACCTTGCTGCAATCACAGAAGAATGTTTCCTTTGGCTGCTATTGTGCTCACTTCCATTTATTTATATAGAACAAAAAGCAAGCAATATTTTCTTACCTTGATTTTTTTAATTGGCTACATATGGAACAAAATAGCAGAATGATAAGGCTGGAGAGCAAAGTTCTGTCTCTTAATGAACAGACAAATATGCAAATTTTGCTAGTTTGGGATTTTTAGTGCTTGTCTCAGTTACAGAAGAGCAGTCCAGCAACTACAAAATTCTTGAAAAGTTTTTTCTGTCGTTCAAATAGGGATAAAAAAATCAAATGCCAAAAGAGACTGGGTTTATAATGACACCCTTAAGACAGCCTAATTTACCTTAATCATAGTAATAATAGACTGATGCTCTATTCTTTCTTCTGAAGTACCAGCATACTCAGCTTGTTAAGCCTCTCTGAATGAAAGGGTTAAAAAGCACAGATCTTCCATCAATTAATCTTTATTATGACCCTCCAGAACAAATCACAAACCTCTTCTCAGTTATTTAATAACAAAACTCAAAAATCTGAGCTAGTATTATATTTTAAAAGCATCCAAAAATGCTGAGCACAAACTGAGCAGTTCACAAAACAGTTGCCTTACCTATTTCTCTGCATTTTATTTCAAGTTGTGTTTCACAACTGCTACCTCCTTATTTCTAACTACAACAAATCAGTGGACAGAAACAGAAAACTGTCAGCAACTCAGGCTTACCCCCCTGTAGCCTCCCTGCACACAAAGACAGCAGTATGGCACCTCATGGTTAAATTAGCCCATTTACAGTAAATCAAGCCCACAGCTGAGCTAAGATGCCAGCCTGCTGTATTCTCCAATCAGCCAGCCCACACAGTATGTTGGGAGCAATATTTTCTCCTAAGCACAGCTGAGTTCATGCAAGTGAACAAGAGTGTGACAAAATAACAGAAAAAGGAGATTACAAAGAATGCCTGAATCTTACAATGAAGTTTCTTTTGCCAAAGTGAGATTCAAAGAAAGAAGTGGAGTTTTTTTAACAAATCCTGAAACAGGATCCAGGCCCCTGGGTAAAATACAGTTCACAACATAATCTTACATGCCCTTATTTTCCAATAATCTAAATTTTGGCACAAGTTACCTTGAAAAACACCCCAATTATGCAAAGACTTGTCATTTCAAAAAGCTCACTCACAGCTCAGAACTCTTCCTGAAATAAGGAAAGCAACACTGTAACTCTGGCTTTAACGCAGAACAAAAGACATGCTGCTTCCTTGCGCCTGAGAAAAGCAAATGATGTTCCTACCCAGTCAATGCCAGATAAGGGAATTATGTTGTCCAAGCCCTTATAGAAATGAAAGAAAACAAAAATAGTCAGGCAATTCTACACCACAGGCAGAAAATGAACATACTGAAGAAACACAGAAAGCATTACCAATACATGCATATGGGTTTGGGCCCAGTGATTATCAAACGTCAAGCCTTAGAGTCAGAAAACGATCTGAAAAAAAGCTTTTAGGACGGGACTGTCCAAGAAATACATGACTGGCTAGACAGGAGTCCAACAAATAGGACTGTCATACTGAGAAACAGCTTCCTCCTAGAAAGACAAGGTCAATTATCCAATTAAGCAATAAAGAATACTTAAAAATTTATAAAAATATAACAGTCTACAGTCTGTTACTACATAAGACTACACACACACAAAAGCCCCCAACTCTGAAGAAAAACATACTAAAATTTTGCTGCTAAGTATCCCTGATCATAAAACGGATTAGGTTTATGTCTTATAAACAAGGTATAGGAGCACTCACAGAATGAAAATACAGCTGCTTGCAAAATCTGCTTTTGGCCAGGCATCTGTGAGAACAAACCCATCGCTCACACTGCAAGACAGGTTTTATTTCAGGTCATTCTCTAAAAAACAACAGGACCATGCAACTTCATTTTGTATACAGTCTTTCCTGTTCCCTTAAAGTCACAATGCTGCTATTCTAACACATGTCAAGAACTGAACTAGAAAATTTTGGAGATAAAAAAAGATGCCTCAGTATTTGATCTAGGAAGTCAAAATAAATAACTTAGATCTGCATTCACAATCTTTACAGATCCTGAGTAACAATCTATGTGCAATAAACACACGAGAGACACCCTCCTCTCAGCACAATGTTGCATTGTCACTAACAGTTAAACGGAGCATTCTATAAAATTTTAAAGAAAAAAGGTTTCAGAGACAAACCTAGAAATTCCCATTTACCAGAGTAATTTCTAACAAAATCAAGAATCAGTAGAACAGTCACAAACTGATGCAAAACCAAGAGGGAGGAAAAACACCCACCACAACCTTCAATAAATCAATACCAGGCTATGTTTTAAAACAACTCCTACTGCAGAGTATGACCCCTGATTTAAAACAACCTTGTTACCTCACAAAATGAAGGCTACTATATTAACGTCTACAGTAGCCCCACAAAAGTCCAGAGAAAATGAAGCAAGTACGTGACTACTAGTTTCTATCAACTTACACACTACAGAAGATAGGGCATTAGTATAACGCAGGAGGCAACAGCAAAGTGTGATTTCTGCAGGCTTCTGTCTTATAATTGAGTTAAATTCTTTGTAACTCAACAGGGAATTATCTGAACAATACACTATACTTTTTTTCCCCCAGAGAGGGTTTCTTACTCTTTTGACAGTGTTTCTTACCAAAACTTTTACAAGAAACTATGCTGTCATAAGATTAAAAATAATTCCTCTCTAAAAGCCCAGACAGGAGAAAACAAGGTATAGAAATAAAAAGGGTTTACAATATTGAAAGGATACCAAAAGCATCTCACTGGCATCTACACTATGGACTGTGCTGTTCAGTCTGTCTGGTTTTAGGAGTTTTGGTTGTAGTTTTTGTTCATGTTGTTTTTATTAATTTTTTTAAGTGATCTGCAAGAGGATGAAAAATTTTGTCAGTGATGTAAGGCTACCTGGCTTAGTCAAAGCTGCACTGGCTGCAAAGAGCCATGCAATGAAGACTGAATTGCTTAAAGTCACTGTAGATAAGGCAACACACACACAAAACTGCCCACACATGACAAACATGAGCCACAGGCAAGCTCTGGGCATGCCAGAGATCATCACTTGCATCATGTGCTCTGCTGTGCTCTGAAAACAGCAGTTCACTGGTCACCACCAAAAAAGTGAATAAAACCTCTGGAATTACTAGAAAGGGAATGTCTTGCTCTTTTTCACTCACATGATGCTCCTGTGTCATTCAATTCCCTATGTTATGGTAAACTGAAAGTTTCATGTAATCCCACCCAAACTAGAATCCAGCAGGATTTAGAACATAAGAGCGAAGAACAGTCTGGTCAGAGATACTGACCCAAAATCTTCATGAAGAAAATGTAATCAGGACAGACTTGAGCTTAGAAAAGATGTAGCACGAAGAATTATTATATACTAGACTATAACACACTATCATGAATCCACAAAATAGAGAGGGCCAGTTATTTCTGAGAATTATAACAAAGCCAGTTAGACAGCTATGTAAAATAGCATCATTTTCTTCAAAGTGGGTATGAAACTTTGCTAGCAGATACTAGCAAAGGCAAAAGTTCAAAAATACAGTGAGCTTAAAAAGCAAAAAAAACCTGTCCTGCCATGAAATTGCTACTTAACTTAAACACAAATAATTCAGACATCACTACCTTTCTGTCTACTAAAAAACTGTATCAAAAGTAAAAGAAAGAAGGGAAATAATAATAATTTTAAAATTACATTATACTTCTGCTTCTTAGAACTATTCCTCAGCTACTTCCACAAGCAGGAAAGTAGGTCCAGTAGACTTTGTCCCTACTTGGTACAGCTGTCCTCATGTTCCTAGATACAGCAGACATGTCCACCCAGACAATATCCCTGTCTCACAATGCTAAGGAGGAAGATGAAGGAAATCAATCCATAACAGAGTACATTAAGCTGGCTATACAGCAGCTACTAAAAAAATGCACGTTAGCAAGTCAAGAAGAACAAAATAATTTCTTTTTTGATTTGAAAGTAGAGGATAGTGTCAAAAATTACAGGTAAGGCCTTTTCAGAGAGAGGTATAAGGTCACAATGTCTCCAAGCAACATTGTGATAGTCAGGAGCAACAGATGTTGTTTTCAAGAGTAAACAGGTTTGGAAAAACAGTACTGGAAGACTGCATCCATAGAATAGATACTCACAGGATCGCAATCTCAAATGAAGGAGCTACAAAAACAATAGAGGTCTAACTCTGATGACAAGAACAAACATTGAATGATAAAGGAAAAAAATAAAGGCAGTATATAAAAATCCTTAAACGGTACCAATTAGCCTGCAATATTCACAGCAACATTGCATGTGGAGCACTAAGACTATTTTAAGTGTACTTACAAGCCAAAGTCAAACAGAAGTTTTTTAAAAATGCAATGAATTGCTACAAATCCATATTGCTATTTATTTTATTTATTAAAAATAAAAAGGAAATATTACTGACTGGAAAGCACTGCTAACTTATCAGGGTCTCTGGTTTGGAGTGGACAGTAGATGAATCACTATTTTGTCAGCACATACTGACAGAGGCTCATCACCAACAGACTCTACCAGTGCCAACAGTTACCATTATGAAATAAAAGAATTTCAGCTGAGAATTTTAAAGTTTCATGAGGACACTGCAGCTCCAACCCCTAGATAAAGCTGACAAATACTCAGTTTTTGCAAAATCTCAGAATACCAAGGCCAAGTTGTGGCAAAATGAAATTACATGAACTTATGACTAAACAAAAAAAATTCACAAGTTTCTCCTTACTTGCAGTGAATCCATAAATGCACACCTAAATAAAATGAACAGAAATCTTCCTAGGCAACAGATCTTCAGCTGAAATTACTGGACTCCTAACTTTTCCAGAAGTACCCTATAACTACTTTATCCCTCTGTGAACCACCAGGGTGTGTTCTTTTAGACCTTGGAATACCGGTTGTCTCTAAACGTATGAAAATTTAAATGTGAAACAAATTAGAAGCTGCTCTCTGAGAATACACAGAGACGTTCCTGCAACAATCATTATAAAGAGATTGCCACAAATCAGGAAAAAATATGTCTAGCCCTTAATGGAAATCTTTGATTGGCAAGACCAAGATGTTTTCCTCATCAGTGGGGATGGCCAATACATCATTATTGTTCATGACCTGCATTTTAAGACCTCATCACATTTGCAAATGTGTTAGCCACATTTATTCCCTGCAGATCTTTCCCTCTGAAACTACCAAGCAACCAGAAACTATGCCCTGATACAAATCCCGTGCTCAAGGATTCGCAAGCTGGCTCGAGCCAGGTTACAACAGAGCGACCGTGCATCAGTGTGACGCAGCCTCCCGTAGGAAGTTTTCCTTGTGAGAATTACGAGCACAAAACTGATACAGCCACAGAGATAACCACAAATTGCTGCTATTGTCATCTTGTATAATTACCTCCAGTGCTGCTGCACACCCTCAGGTCTCCACCCAAAAGCAGCCCCAAGCAAGAAGAGTATCTTGGAAGAAATAGTCACTGAGGCTTGTTATAGCCTTAGCACCAAAGAACTTTTAAGCATTTTCCTACCGAGTGCACAGTGCATCACAGAATCATAGAACGGTTTGGGTTGAAAGGGCTAGTTCCAACCCCCCCTGCCATGGGGCACACACCTTCCACTAGAACAGGTCGTTCAATCTTTTGTTTTCATTAAAAACAGGTTATGATTCAGATACATTTACACACCATCAAACACACCACATCAAACTCTATGAGAAGGAATTAAAACCACTGTACAGTACTGAGAAAAGCAAGGAATCCACATTAAAAAGTAAATATAATTTTGGTTTCATCCCTAAAGATTTTAAGGAGTTTATTTTACTGCTAAGTTGGTCCTTATGAAGAGAATGGACAGATTTAAGAATTCTTCTCTACCACAGAGAGGGCCAGACAAAGAAAGCTTTACCTCCAAACACTACTATGACACTAAGCATAAGGCTAAGAATCACTGAGAAGAGCAGGAAATAATACAAAATTCAAAACCACAGAGATAAGACATTAAGTATAATCATTTAATTATAACTTGTATTTAAGTAATCTCAGTAATTTTTCCAGAGCTACTAAAGAAGCTATTGTCCTTTAAAAAAAGAAAATAGGAATAAAATATAAAGAACAACTGAAGAAATTCCAACACTATCCATGAAAATCTCAAAAGTCTCTGGAGTTTAACTGATAAATGAAAATATTGTACTATTTCCGAGTAGGACCTGATTGCATATCTTACATAAACAATCTCATGATCATGGAAAAACAGGGATTCAAAGCTGTGTTTAACTACCAACAAAGCCACATATTTTCACTTGAGTATCCTGCAAATACAATGCAATACGAAACAAACCCCTTTTTTTCCTGTACTTAACCTGAATGGTATCAGTCAAAAGTTTCATTGTTCAGTTGCTCTGTGACTATTTAACAACTTTATAGATTACAGACCTATGACTTTCTAGAATTTACTCTGCCACCATAAAACTCAGAACTTTTTGGTTTTGAATCCCAGTGTACCTTTCTGTTTCTTCAGAAACTGTGAATGGACAAAATACTTAAAGGGTCCATCAGTACACAATCCAAATTTATTTCCGATCTGCTTTCTTCCAGGTACACTGACACTGAGCCAGCAACTTGTTTCGCATTAAGCAAATATCTTTCAAAAAAAAAAAACCATCACAAAAGAACAACAACAAGCCACCAAACAAGAGTAAACATAAGAACATAGTTCCAAGACGTACTGCTTAAAGTTTAGAAACTACTACTATTATTTCAAACACAACCAAGTCTTCAAGTTTGTTAAGATTGAAACACAGACCAAAATTCAATGGATTTTTAATTTCCTTGAGTAAAATACACTTTGTCAGTTTTTAAGTAATTTAGGCTGTTCTCCAGCACCATACTATATTTTCAACATACTTTTAATAAACAGGAAGCTCATATCAATTTGTCATGCACCAAATTAAAAAACCTGCCAATTTATGGTGGCTGTAACTTGGCTGTAACATCCAAGACCCTGCACTATCCCTTTTTTTGATGCCGCTGCATCTTAAACTTCACATTAAAAACCTTGGTCTCTTCTTGCCTTCTAAGGGAAGCCCCCATCTCATGTGCACAACCTGCACTGCATTACAAGCAGTGCCATAACCAAGGTACAGCTTAGAGGTTTGGGTTTTTTCCCATTGCTTTGAGATTGAAGTCCAGCATTCAGTAAGCAAAGGTTATGAACTTCAAGATTTAATTTTAATACGTAACTTTGAAACCCTTGAAGAAACTGGAATCCATCATCAGATTTTTGGTCAGTTCAGGAAATGGATCTGTGAACATAAATCAGATAAGAATAAAATGCATTTGAACTGCCACTTGTTTTTAAAAAGAAAAAAACCTCAAAACCAAAACCCTGAATATGCTAGAGGTCATAAGGTGTTCCTGCTTTCCTTCCAAAACTGCAAGCTTTGAGTAATACGTACTCAAGAATGGAAAATTCCTTTTCTGACACTGTACATTAAAGCTAGCTCTGCTGTTTAAAATGCCTAACTACTACATCATGATCCTTCTGCCTCAACTCACAGCCTAATCAGAAACGGAAATAACACTCTGAATATCTCAGAAAGGAGACACATTTTTCTAGTGCTTTACTAAAATTTAACCAGCACCTGGACAACTATCATCAAACACTACAAAACATCCCCTAATCTTGCTAGACGCTCATCTTCAAAACTAAAGCTGGATGAGATGTTTTAGCTGCATGAGTCACAGAGATAGAGAAAAAACAATGTGCTCTCTTGCGTACCAAAATTCACAGGATACTTTTTCAGGTCACAGTTTGTTATGTGTACTCTGGCTTTGAATTAAAAAAACCAGACTGATTAACTTCAAATACAGCTACAAAAACATAAAAATCACTGCTCTTCCTGCAAGCTCTTGAGTTCCTGTTCATTTGTATTTAAATTTATGGTATAGAAAGCACAGACATCTTTTTGTTGCTCTTATTTACATATTACACCTTTCTAATAAAGTAGTATCTAAGCCATGATTTTACAAAAATCATCTTGTGTCTTCATCTTACTCCAAGATCCATTTCAGTAATTAACCACAGGTGGTATTAACCATTTCACTAATCAAAGTTGTTCAATGCTTTCATTATGAGATCATATTTTCTTTCAGTGGTTGATGAATTTGCCATACTTCAGTTAGTTAGGTAGAAACTCTCCACTGAGCATGGAAAGCTCAAACATTGATTTTTCTTACATTTCAACTGAAATGGTTCACCGAGTTCCACAAAATAAACAAAGAAACAAAATTTTAAAAATAAATCCTTATGTTAAGAAGTAAAACTGGCAACTATATTTGAGACACTATAGTGACTCCTGCCTCAGGAAAAGGAGTAATCAGCATGCACGATGTCATGCCTTAGGTCATGTGACCTTTAAAAGTGCCCAGCTATTAGAAGTCTCAATCAACTGCAAGTCCTGAGAAAAGATCCTTAATGTCAAACATTTTGTAGGTTTGGGGCTTTAAAGGCAAAACAAGCTTAGGAGCTAGGGAAAGAAATAGCATAGTGAAAGGAACTGGTAAAGAAAAAAGATTTTGACTACTTAATTGAATCCAGAATCACTCATGCAGAGAACGGTAAGAGAAAAAGACTTTTGGTTAAGAAGAGGTAATACTTGAATAGGTTAAGGGAAATTCAGAAGTCTGGGCCCAAGCACCAGAAAGAAGAAATTACAACTCTCCCACTCCAGAACCTGGAGACCAAGTTCTTGAACCCAAACATTCCTTTGGCAAAGGAATGTTACCTAAACCCAGTGCACAAGGTATCCCAGTCACGTTCTAATGCTGACTCCCACAGGAAAATTAGTTTGGAAAATGCAGTTCAGCTGAATTACATGGAAATCATTAGGATGCTACTTTTCTTTTGCCTCCCCTTAAAAAAAAAAAAAAGTAAGTAAAAGAAAAAAAACCCCCAAAGAATATAAAATGTAAAGACCAAATCACTCTGTAAAATTATTTCAGACTTCTCTAATTAGGTGTTACACATGCACAACCCAAGCCCACATTCCTTACAACCATATAGGATAACATGCTAATGCTAAATTTCATGGATAAATAGAATCATAGAATAGTTTGGTTTGGAAGAGATCCTAAAGATCATCTAGATCCAAACCCCTGGCCATGGGCAGGGACATCATTCACTAGACCACATCAGTCAAAGACCCACCAAACCTGGCCTTGAACATTCCCAGGGATGGGGCATCCAGAGTTAACAGAGTTAAATCAGAAAAAGAAAAAAAAATCAGTGCAAAGTTCAAAAACATTTTTAAAAAGCAGTAATTACTAGCAATATGGTATTGAAAGGTACACAACCAATTTTACTTAGTATCAAAACAAGATGCACATAAAAGTCTTCATAGAAATCTCCCAAGAACTCAGAAGAAAACTTGGAGATGAAAAACTGCAGCCAGTATCAATCAAATGTACCAGAAAAATCCAAGGTTTTAGGCCAAGAGGTACCTACAAGAGAGGCTGACCCTCATAATATGTCATGACTTAATTTAGTGCTCGTTTAGAGAACATGCTCTCCTAGATAGTCAAATGTCAAGTATTTTTTGGTAGCTAAAAAATTAAACAAGCAAAATAATTTTCTTTTTACTTTGACATTAATAATAGTTATGCGCATTTTGTCCTCAGAAGAGGGCCGAACACATTTTAGGTTCAAAATGCTTGTTAATGAAAACAGGTGATAAGCATTTGCAAGTGATTTCCACACTTCAATTTGATTTTCACTGGAAGTCAGCTGGACTA
>WEIT01032306.1:1447-37440 GCA_013389985.1 Dryoscopus gambensis
AAGCCAAGCTCTCTAAGAGCAGGAATCCCAAAACAGAAACACCCACCTCAAGCCAATAGGGGGAGAGCTTTGAGTATGTGCAGCACAGGGCCAAATATTCCCTGCACAGTGTTATTTCCTCCCATTTAAGTCATCACGTGGCTGGAGAGCTTTGATACTGAGGTGATGTACTCACATCCATCGTTAACCTATTCTTTGCTCACCTTACAGAGCCTGTATCAATTTTCATCCTCACCAGTTTCACTCCATGCTTTTCAGGGGACAACATACCATGCTTTACTGAATTGCAAACAGATCAGATCTAATACATTTCCTTTGTGTACAAAGGGAAATAGAAAAATCAGTTCCCTCACCAAAAAACAAAACAAAACAAAACAAAACAAAACAAAAAACCCACAAACAGGTTAAGTTGGCTCGCTCTACCATCTTCCTTTATGCCATTTTTAACATGCTCATTCCCTAAAATAAAGTGGTCAGGTAACGTCGTTAAGAACTGAATGGTGCTCCTAATACAGTCTGGAAAATGACACAATAGATCCACCCCATCTGTATCTTTAAAATCATGGTGATGCACGTTTTTCATCACAAATATATATTTGGTAATAACAATATTAACCTCCTCCCTAGAATTAGCCACAAAGTACACAAAGTATTCAACAGCAATTTGATAGCAAAAAAAAAGGTAATCTCTCTTACTATGTTCTATTTATTTTTCTCCTATCCTGTGCCTGTACGTGGTTGAAAACAGTAGTTAAAAGCAGGAGTAGCAGCTACCATCAGTTGCTTTAGCGCATGTCATGTACTTCCTGCTGTGTTTTATTAGACAAATATAAAATTAACAACAGAGCTATAATGATTCCCTAAACTAGTTCCAACACAAATTTCCAATTTGAGGTCAGATGTATTGCCTAATAAAGTTTTACAACAGCAGTCAAGTAGTGGTAGTTAGCTCCTCAGAAATACAACTCTTAATTCACCAGATTTAGTTTTAAGACTTGTTCATCACATAAAACAAAAATAAATATTATTATAGCTTTACTCAAAATGTTCAGACGATAACCTCCAGATAAGATGGCATTGGGTTACTTTAACTGCAAACAATACAATTAAAGATACTTGATATATTTACATTTGTAGCAAATATCCACTATAACATTTTGATTACTTGACCTGATGCTTGTAAACTGTCATTCTGAAGCTACTTGGCAAGTACACACTGGTAATTCGACTGCTTACAGAGCATGAAACTCTAGATAACAGGCTGCTATAGTCTTGCACTGGGAAACCTTTCGTGTTCTTGATGAAGGAAACTGGGGTAAATAAACACTTTTTCAGCGCATCAATAAATCAGAACTGAAGGGATATAATTCCAAAACCACAGCTAACAGCACAATGTGTTCCATAATAACAAAAAAGTTCATCTTCCACAATGCTTGTTTGACACATTTAGGAATTTAGTGTCAGTCCTTAAGACTTTATTGGTAACCACTGACAAAGTCCATTAGATATTGTCTCATGAACAATAGAAATTCAAGCAAAATTTCTATGGACCTGCATTTAATGTATAGAAAAGATAGTTTAGCATTTAATCATGTCTGTAAATCATTGGTTTGGACATGTCTATTTAAAGTGTACAAATTTAAGTGAGCTGCCCAGACTAGGGCAAGAACCTATCCCAAAGGATGACTTGATCTAACCAGAAGCTTTGTACCACAAAATAAGGAAGATCTACTTCTTTTTCCCCCAAAATTTACTGAAAAAATTAAGTGAACTAGGACTTTGGTAAATAATACACATAAAGGCAGTGCTAAGGGAAGTAAACGTTAGCACTGTAATACACTGGATTAAAAATACACTATTCCTAGTCACACACAGTTAATACTTTTCTGCAAATTAACAGTAGGATTGTGTAAGAGTGTCTGTACAGCAGAGTTTACGGCCAAAACTTCCTTGGGATGAATGTAGATGAGCTACAGTGAGAATTTTCACAACCACAAATGAAAACAAAGGCACTGGCCTTGGAGTAAAATTTATATGCACATATATTTATAATATCTCTTTGGAGATATATTTATAAATATCTCTTTAGGAAAAAACTCCTTCAAATCTAACTACCCTTGAGACTGTTTTGCAGACAAATCACCTTAAACCATTATATGAATACAGAGCACTATACCTGTATTGCTCAATCAATTCATTTTGAGTTGTCTCAGATTTCAAGTATAACTACCAACTTAAATATGCATATTAACTGAGAAATGGCGAGTACGCACCTTCAGAGGCACCACAGTGAATAACTGAGCAGAATGGTTCCAAATGGATACTTTGCCAGGCAAGAAAAAAGAGCAAGATCACACACAATAACAGGCACTGTAATATGTGTAAGCTGCAGTTTCTGCTGGGCTATGTTTTTCAAAACAGTCCTCAAAAGCCCTTTTCCACAATATGACAGCAAACACTGCTGAATCAGCACCCCTGGTTTGCAGGGCAATCAAACAGGGGTAATATTTCGGACACAAGCCTGACCTACACTAGAGATGCAAGCATTACGCAGGGCCTCGGTATGGCATAATATTTTTCCCTAGATCTTCAGAGTGCATAAAAATCTCATCACAAATAGTTAAAAAAGCCAGAGCTAGCTTTCCAATTGCTTTCAGAATACTGAAGGTGTCCAGCAACAAAGAATCATGTTCTTAGTGGTTTAATGGTTTTGTGTCTCTTTGGCTTTATGCTATGTTTTTCTAACTACTGAGTCCCATACAATGAGGAGATGAGGCTGTACTGTTACAGATTAGCTTTCCTTTACTTCTTCCTCCTGTGCCCCTTCTTCCCACTTAGACACTCTTCAGGGTTTCATTATTTAACTTTCCCCTCAGGCATGGGGATAACACCATTGGAGCCATTTTGCAGGCAGCAGGATTCTATAAATGAGGCACTTATTTAAACAGCTTCACACAGAGCTTATGTCAAAGTTCTTGGCTGTTTACAGGTGACATCACAAGAGATGCCTTCTGAAGCACAGCCAAAACAAGTACCATGCACAGATTAATTTTTCTTGTCCAACATACATCAGAAAACAGTCATTCCACCCTTGCTTCGCTTCACAAAACTCTTCCTTCAAGCAAATACATGACGGAGGTGAACAGCAACTTTTTTCTGTGTGTTGAACAGACTAGAATTTGGTTATTGCTGAGCAAGATTTGTGGGTACAATTCTCTCTCCCATCACATTTTAACATCCTTATTTTTTNCAAACAAATCCACCAAAACCAAAACCCCACAAACCAAAAAATGAGGTCTGGTAGCAGCTCTTGACTGACATGGCTAAGTAATCGCCATTTAATTAATCAGGATCTGATGGTGCCACCCATGATAATAAACTGTGAATAAATAATGTGAATAAATTAGTTCTTTACATTTCTTGGAATCCATCTGAAGCACAACAACAATTCAGAATAAGACCACAGATACTTTTTTGGAAAATTATAACAGCAGATTAACTATATACAATATTTTAGTGGGAAATACAAAACAAAACGGTGTTTTCCAAAGTCAAGTAATTTCATAAGAGCTCAGCTTTCCAGACTCAGGGTGGGAAGGTGCTGGTGTAGGTAGCTCCATTATCCCAGCAGAGTGAGGGGAGCGACTGCAGCAGCATCATTTACAGGGCCCTAAGTTTTGAAATTTAATGTGCTGACTTAAACAATATACACACATGCTTTGAAACATCTCTCCATTTCTCTGTTAGATATTAATTCTACACAGTAAATTTTGCCATTTATTAGCATACATTTGGAGTTTATTTTCTCAATGTTTAATCACGCATAGTAGTCATTAGCATATATGAACACTCCTTTTCTAGAGCAGTTTGTGTAGAATTCTCATTTGAGTTAATTGCTATGTAAGATAGCTAAATTCTAATTAAAATTCAATGGCACATGTAATGATAAAATTTATCAATACAGTGTCTTTCTCAGCAGTTACTTTTATTAAATTACTTAGCTTCATTGTTTATTTCTTGAGACTGAGATTCTAAATTAGTCTGGTTTTAACCACTGAAACAATAATTTCACTAGGCTTTAACTGCAATATTTTTACTTCATATTTTAAGGGAGTAAGTGTCTTTCAAGTTTTATATTGACTTGTTGCTTTGCTATGTCTCTGAAGATCTTTATTTACCTCTCTCTCCTGGCACTGAAAACAAAAAAAGCAGCACACAATTGGTACTCTTGAAGCTAATGGCAAAACATCCTTTCCCGTCACTGAGCTAGGAGCAATGCAGTCCACAAATATCTTGTGCAAAATATAATATCATTAAAATGGATCAAATTTGCCATCAGATTAAAAAAAATACCTATTTAACACTACTATTTTTCTGCATCTTCACTAGTACTGTCCATTGCTGCAGTACCAGATATAATTTACTTTATTTAGTGAAAAACCTTCCCGGTACAGAGGTCAAGGCAGCAGCCTGGGCTTTTTCTTCAGCTCCCTTCAATGCTGCACTTCTCAAAGTGACCGCTGTGGATGTTCATGTGTATTTGCATAAGCATCTGCAAGCTGAGGAAAATACTTTGCCCATGCAAAGACTTTTCCCTTTTGAGAAAATTTATCTATATTAGGCAAGTGTTGTGGCTTGAAAATACAAAAAATCTCTTTGGATCGGTTTCATGTGGGTGGGGCGATATATGTGTAAAAAAATAAGTGTGTCAGATTTTAAACTGAGCTCAAGCTTTGCTCCCTGAATGCAGGATGCACTGCGAGAAACTAAATGTGCTCCGAACAAAAGCAAAAGAACCTTGAGCAGCAAAAACTCCTTTCTACTGCACCAAATGCAGAAGGCTGTTATTCTGAAACATAAAAATGACTAATCACCCTTTAATCAAGTTATGGTTAATAAAGTCATCCAATTTTTGCTTAATCATGTTAATATTCAGACATGTTAAACAGTAAATCCCTTCAGGCACGCAAGCCTGTTTGCCAAGTTTCAGCCTACAACAAGGTGTAAATCTCTGAAAACAGCCCTTTGGAAATGCTGACAAACCTTTGGCTATTGTAACAGACGTTGGTGTCTCTGCAAAAAAAAAAGGAGAAGGCAGAGCTCAGTTTCTCTACAAATTTCTACCCTAAGATTTGCAGAACGTAATTCCAGTGCCCTAGATTTACTCTGTGCAGAACCCCTATTGCTATACAAGCCACAGAATATTATTGAAATAGGCAGGAAGAGGAAAAATTTGACTTCAACTAATTATTATTAGAAGATAATATTCATGAAAAAATATAGCTGTACTTCCACCTAAAAGTTTAATTATAATAGGTCAGATTCTCTGAGACATTTGTAATCAGGTTTATTCAGTTGTTTGTTTTTAAAGGTGCTTTATGACTTTTGAAGCAGAATAAAATGATAAATAATGCATTTTCCTCAGTGTTGGTGGGAAAACTCAGGCTATAATTAGCACACAAAATTACATCTTCTGATACTTGATGTTCAGTGATACCATTTCCGTAATGTCATACAGCATAAATAAAAAGCTAGCAATCCTAATACCCCCAATAACTTTATTCTTATAAACGACCACTCTTGCTCCAACACAGCTTTTCTTCAATAACTCTTTTTAAAGCCAGAGCCCTCATATCATATCAGCAGCTTCATTCTTACTGAAACCTGTGCTCTGTGCTGCAACCTTACTGAAAACACCAGATTTCTGTCTGTTCCTAAAGAGCAGCACAGGAAAAACTGTGCCACTGTGGCCAGGAAAGCCCCTTTAAAGGGAAAGCCTGGGGAGATGCTGGGCAGGGGCTCCAACAGAGGACCTTTGTGCTGCCATGCAAATGGATCCCTGCAGCAGCCTCCAGACAATGCCCAGGGAGAAGGCAGGGAGAGCCAATCCATCTGTGGAGGGTTGGGGAACTCAGCCTTCCCGACATTCTTTCTCTCACACAAAACACTCCATGTTGACAGCTGTGAATTTTAAACAACTATTCTGTGTATGTTTTTCTAATTTTGTGTATTCAAATAGTTTCCTCGGCATCAGGGGCTCAAAGCAGAGTGCTTGGATTTCACAATTTAGAGATTTCATGCTTTTCAAGGAGTCACAACAACTCCCATTCAAAAACAAAGTAAAAATTAAGTGTCTGATGGGGAGAGCATCAAATGGCAAGAAAAGTGATTACTTTAGAGGTGTTACAGAAAATAAAATTCATATTTACATAAATTATGATTACAGAGAGTCTCTGTAAGCTAAACTATGCATGTGATAAATATATTAATAAAAAGTGTGGAAACTTTGCTTGACTAAAAATTCTGCTTACTCAAAATCCACTTACAATTTGTAGTGTTCCTTTTAAAGTAAAACTGCAGTATTTTGAAGAAAAAGTTTGCCTTCAGTCAATTAATCAAATAAAATATTTGGATATTAGCAATTTGTCCATGCAATGAATGAAGTTTTTTTACTAGGTCAAGAACTAACTTAAAACAGATGCTAGGGTAGAGCAACATTTCTCTGCACATTGAAAAAAATAACAACCACCACCAAAAAGTCCCAACCACTAGTTAAAAGCGTCCCTGTAAAACAGAAAAACCAAATGAGTTTTCCTTTTCCAGTTAAAAAAAAAAGAAAAGAAAATACTAGACAATAGCATCCCATGAGTATCCCGTGGTGATCCTGTCATGAACATGGATATATCTGCAAAATGGAAATATTACAGCTAGGCTGTCATTAAGCAATTCTGGCTAAAAATTAGTTTTGGACCTACTCCGTAGAATTCTGTCTAACTAGTGCTGGTGGAGCTGTCTTCACAAGGGCTCTGGGAAGGGAGCAAGCAGGAAGAAAGCAGGGGACTGGAAGTCAGGATGAGTGGCTGCCATTCCTGGCTCTGCCAGTTTGAAACCTCCAGAGATTTCTTTCCTGGCTTCTTCTCCCTGAATCTCCAGTTTTAAAGTGGAGGTGGTCAGGAGCCATCCCTTTTTATACAATAATTCAAAGAGTGAAACCAGTTTCAGACACACTCTAGTCTTTTCTGCAGAGCAGGGTGGTTCTTCTCTGACATCTCCTGCAGGCCCCTTCCCATCCTCCCAAGGATCTGCCCCTGTTGGGAGAGCACTCTGGGAAAGCCCCCAAAGCAGAAAGCACCCTGAAAATGCAGGAGCTGGGAAGACTCTGCCCTTCCAGGAGCCAGACCACTCCTACACACCATCCTTGTGCCAGGCTCTGTGCCTTGCTGCAGTCATATCCCGTGCCTTTCCCCATCAAGAGTTGAAATTGGCTTCTGCTACAGTCCATCTTTGACTCTCAAGACCAACAACAAACAGGACTTGAACTTGAATCTGCTTGGGCTATTCACTGCTCTTTGCTTGAGGCACTGACCCCTTGCCTTCACAAGGTACCTTCAGATCACTCAAAAATTCCTGTAGGAGAGCATCATTTCCCTCACTCCACCACCAGTCTCCGCACTGGTGAGACCCGCTCCTTGTTGACATTTTCTCTCGCTAATATCTGCAGGAACCAAACAGCAACAGCAATGTGGTTTTGCTTAGGGGAGGACAGGAGGTGGGTTCTGTCTAGTCTGGAAATGTATTTTCCCTTCTTCCCAGTCATTTATTGTTCTTCTTTTGGCACAAGAAGAACATATTTTGGACATGAATTTCTCTGTGGGTGTTACATTGAAAATTAATCTTTCTCCAAGGCATATACCGTCTGGGACACTTTTGAAATACGTGTGAGAGGATGGAGATGGGAGGGAACGCACGGAAATGAGGCCACTTGGTGGGGCAGGCAGAGTTATCTGGCGTGTTCCCACAGCTCTGCCTCACCTCACACGGCCTGGCCAGCCACAGCACACATGTCCCCACACTCCTGCTGGGAACAGGCAGCTGTCTGGGCCAAGGATGGGCTGCTGGCACGAGGCTGAGGCATACGGGTGCTGATCTACACGGCACGTCACAACGCGTGCACTTAGTCACTTGTCCCCTCCAAAGAAGCACAGAGCCACCACCAGCAAGGAGCCACCACCCTGCCAGGACAGGAGACACCTCTCACCAACACATGGATCAAGGTCTGCCGCCATTTCACATGTGATCTCCCAGCAAATTTTTTGATTTTCCCTCATCCCATATGAGCACTGCCTGCTCCACTCCTTGCTCCTTTCAGGGTCACTTCAGTCCCATTTCCTCTTTTGGTGGTGTGGTATACTCCATTTGTATGGCAATACAATCAACAAAGTACAGCCAGGTCCCAGCCCCCTTTGCTAGGCACTATGGAAAGGAGAAAAACAGTAAAAAAGTTGTACAACTTTGATCCAAAAGAGTCAAAGAACCATAAGAAACATTAAAACTGCATGTGGGTTTTTTGCTTAAATAAAAAAGAATAAAAAGCAGAAATGTATCAATTTTCTATAAAACAAATTCTAATGAGTCATTATGAGGCATTAGAAAGTCCCCTGTACATACATATTTAGGCACTCCTCTGGCTCAGAATTATGCTTTGTGCAAACAAAAGGCTTCTCTCTACAGATTTACACAATAGGTTTACACTGAGCCATTACGATCTATCATGAAACTGAGTGCTTAATGACTCTTTAATTTAAGGATTATTGACACAAAAGATGTAACAGCTGCTTAAGAGTTACTACACAGCAGCAGCTTTCCAAAGAGATATCACTTCATCATTTTTATATTTTCTAAACTACCCAAAGAAGCTTACATTCATGGCAGTGCCTTAAAAGAAAAAAAACTCAAGGGGAAATAAATTAGAATATACTTGACCTCAGTGAACTGGGGAAAAAAATTAAATTTAACGTTCTCAGTTGAGAACAGATTTCTTCGTATTTATTTCCAACAATGTGAAAGCATTGAAAAACAAAATTAAACTTATTTTATCTGAAAATAAGCCTTCTAAGCTAAGACCCTGTATTTTCTGTTTAAGTCCAAGAATTATTTTTTTTAGGAAAGTTATAAGGCCCTTGGAAAAAGCCTTACACAAAGGCAGCACTGACAGAAGTTTAAGTACAAGGGATAGTGGATGTCACTGTAACAGCAAATAGTTGAAAATGGAAGAGAGTTTGCTAGGCTGTGTGCGTGTATACATATATATATTTATAACCCCCTTAACAATGAATATTCCTGCTGCCAAGCATTTGGAGACAGAGTTGATTTCCTTTCAAGTAATTGATGTAGGCTTTCTTCAGGACCCCGTCCAGACAAGTTCTCCACCGTGGAGCAGGAAATCACACCGTCAAAGGAAAGCTGAGCGCTCCTTCCACACAGCCTGGGTCAGCCACTCCAAAACACTAGATTTATACGACTCCTGCCAAAAAAACTTGCATTTCCATGCCCTCCTGTTGCTAAGATAAAGGATGTTTCCTACTGCCTCAGAATGCCGTCCTCATTTAAAACTCCAGCTATGTTCTGACAAAACACGCTGCTGTCACCCCAAATTGAGCAAATGAGCCTACGTCCTACAGTATAAAGACCAAAAGAGTTATTGAATATCACCCGGGGAGCACAAAATGAAAAGGCTCCCATTTCTTCCTGACCTTTTTGGGGCATTTTTTTCCTGAAATCGGCCGAGCCCTTCAGCCTTCATTTCTCATGCTGTCTGTGGTAGCACAGGAAGGACAGCCTGGACTTTGCAGTTTCAAACAGATCAAGTTTTGTTAAATAACTTTTTCTTTTTTTTTATCCTTCTTCAAACCCAAAGCGGAAGGGAACACTGTGAAGAAAATGGAAACTGGCAAAGAGCTTTAACTTCAAATAGCCTTATAAGTCAGTGTTGATGTGCAAAACTAATTCTGTTTTTTTGGCATTTAAATATAACCCGACAGTTGCAGAAGGGAGGGGTGAGGGTGGGAGAAGCGCAAGGCAGATTCCCAGCCAAGTGTAAAATACATAGACATGTAACGCTACAACTTCTGTTTATCAAATGAAATAAGGATTAGATTTATTGGCACCAAGCTTTGTAGGGGAGACTACAAACTTGACCTGAAAAATTTCAGGAAGGGAACCCTAGGACAAAAAGCAGTTCCGTACTGCTGGTGCCTCGGTGAAAGGCATTTCACTGATGGCAGAAGGGGATGTTTCCACAGAAGAGAAATCCAAGCTTCAGCAAAATAGATATGCAAATAACTCCATTCATTAAAAAAAAAGTAAGACCACTGAATATAATGTCTCTAAATATTTGTTCAGGGTTAAGTGGTGCTGTCTAAACAAGCAGAAAAGCCCTTTTTTATGTAGATTGGCTCCCCCCATTAGGAGTGCCAGCCACATAGTTACTACTTGTTTATTTCTATGCTTTTCATTTCCTAGAAATCTCCTGTGTTATTTTACACATGCATGAGGTGAGGTAAGCAATATTCTGGCACTGGGTATTCAGGTGAACCATACCATCATCTGTTCAGGCTTAAACGGAGTAGCCTTTGCTACTGCTCACCGTAAATGCGCTGATGGGAAAGTACACGCTTCTCATCCTAAGCATGAGACATGAACCTGATCTGGTGGAGTTTACCTGCCTTTAATAACATCCCACGTGGAAAAGCCTGCACTTGATTGTCCTACAGTGCCCACCTGTATGGCCCAGCCTGAAGCCCCTGCCTTCCCCCAGGCAATGCCACTGCCTCCAGTACCTGAAATTGTGCCTGTCCTTGTCTCTCTGGCTTTCACTGCTCAATGCTGTTGGCCCAAAGCACGACCCAGAAGCAATCCACACCTAAGAGTAAGAAATTACATTCTACTACATGAAACAACCACCAGTGTGAGGGGTCAACAAACAATGCAGCAGCCTCAGGGCTGTGACACAGGGGGAACTAAATGCCAGACATAGGATCCTGAGTGTCCTGAACACTTCACACAGGAGATATATGGAACCACTTGAGCAGAAGGGGAGATCTCCAACAGCTCACTCAAAGGAGGATGAGGGAATGCTACCATGTTGGACAGGCATCTGCAGGAGAGGCACTGCACACTTATCCTGCTGGAGAGAAAGCTGTATAAAACGTGTAGGGGCTAAAGAAAGCTGCAGAGTTTGAGGGGTGGGCGTGTGTGAACAACATTTAAACATAATGTATACAATTTCCCTTGATCCTTTTAAAGCATATTTAAAGGAGGTCACTCAAAAACCTACCTTAAGTGGTCACCTCAGCATCTTAACAGGAAAAATATACCCAAAAATTGATACATGGTCTCTTTTATCACAAACAGAATGAGAAGTATTTACATGTAGTCCTGCATCTACCAAAATCCCAGTTTATTATTGACTAGAGGAAGTAAATGCAAGTCAAAAATTAACAAACAAATATTTCTATTTAATGTCTGCCACTGTGTAGCGCCATTATTCAACTGCTCCCTTCTAGGGAAAAGCCATGCACGAGTCTGCGCTGAAATGAATTTTTCCAAATACATCATTTGCATGAAGATTTTTCTGATTGGTTAGTCACATCAAATCAAGACAGCCCTTGATCACAGACAACTCTACCTGACAAAGGATGGGCCCCTTTTGATGGGGCCTCTCTCTCAACGTCTATTTATTGTTGCTGAAATTAAATTTTCTACTGAAATTTTCTACTGGAGCCCCAAGGTAGCAAATCCCCGAAAGAGAAATATTACATTTCAGCCTGTAGGAAACCTTGCTGCTAACCATCGATAGCCACAACACAGAAACAGACAAAACAAAATATTTGAAAAGGAAAACACAACTTTGCACGCAGAAGCCATCCCTCAACCACCCCCCAAATAAGAGCCCCAGGTTATCAGAGAAACTTCTATAAAGTTTCACACACAACACTCATTTTCTTTTACCAGTCCTCTTCACCTTTACTTCCATAAACAGCTCTTATCCTTTCTTCTGGGGAGGAAAGTAATCTACCATGCCCAGGTGGATTTAATAATGGAGGCCTAATACAGCAGGTCAAAGAATATGAATGGATTAAAAGATTAGGGAGAAGAGTATGAACGCTTTCACCTTTCAGGTTTCTGCTCCGAATTTGTCTGATGTCAGCAGTGAGCAAGCAATGTAACGATCAAGGAGCTGTGGTTGAATGGAAATATCTCCTTCAGCTTCTGGGAGTTATACTAAGGGATCATTAAAAAGAGTCTGAATATTTTAAAGATATATACGGAGGCTGCATCATTATCAAACCCCATATATACCTTTCTGTTTCTTATATTCTTAATGGCTACAAACACACCAACACCAAGATGGCTTTTCAGTTAAAAAACCCGCTTCATACTTTTCACAATTAAATTCAAAATTATGAGGTACATTTTGTTTTCCTGTGACTTCAAATATCAAAGATACACATCCCTAACTTTTAGTACACCTGACTGTCAGTCGCCCAAGATATGTTCTTCTTATACCAAGTTAAACCTCCTACAAGCAATAATCTGCAGGGAAAAAAAAAAAAAGAGAACAATCTGATTCTGCCAAGAGCTATTCCTGTTGTAATGCTGAAATTCAACTTAACCACTCCATGATTTTGGTGAAATCATGTTAGAGTCAATCATTATGGTATTATCAATGGCTAAAAGTGATAGTTCACGCCCATAAACTTCCATCTGTCTCTTACGACAGCTCATTGCTTCAGCTCCAGAAATTATAGAGAAGTTATCTTGTTTTTTCCCAAGACAAGGGAAATACAACTGGCAAAGTGCTTGAGAAGTAAATCAGCCATGCATAGAGGGTCCTCTCTTGGAATGAAAG
Source organism: Dryoscopus gambensis (assembly GCA_013389985.1). Classification (NCBI taxonomy): domain Eukaryota; kingdom Metazoa; phylum Chordata; class Aves; order Passeriformes; family Malaconotidae; genus Dryoscopus; species Dryoscopus gambensis. The sequence continues at coordinate 14,139 of WEIT01032306.1, forward strand.
GAGTGAGCTTAACAAGTAGGATGCTGTTTCTAGATGTTAGAAATTTTTCAAGAGCTAAATGACATATTTGGTTCAGGATTTAGAACCAGCCACGATTATGTCCAAAGTTCCTTCAGTTAAGAAAAGCAAGTTGCACAACAGAACCAACAGCCGTGACTGAGGCTGGTTTAATAATAAACTCAAAACTACTTAAAATGAACCTCATGTTTCCATGGTGATGAATACATATCTCCCTTCAGACTGTTGTGATGTAGAAAACATTCACCAGTAGTATTTTGGTAGACAATCTTACTAATGGAAAATTCATTAGTATTATTCAAGATGGCGATAACACTGACTTGGATTAATTTTTGACTGACCTCAGTGAATTGGCAGATGGAGATGAAAGCAGTACAGCGCCCAGTGGAAAAGTAAAATTAGTGAAGATACCTGCTTGTGACATTTTATAAGAAAGAAGATGACTGGTGGCTACTAAAACAAGTGTGCAGACCTAGTAGTTTACCTCTCTGATACCTGCCAATAAATCCATTTTTGCTTTAGTAAGCTCCCTCACCAATGAGAAGATTTAAATCTTCTCAAACAGATACAAAGTGTTATCTTCTCCTTAGGTTAGCCTTGCTTAATGGCAGTGAGGCATGACCAATTGCAGACATAACATAACATATTTGACAGGTATAGGATCAGGCATATAGAATAGGAGAGGTCCCAAAGCTTGCCTTTATTCACAAGGCCGTTCTAAGGGTATGAATTGCTAAACTCTGTCATCATCCCTTAACTTGCAGAGCTCCTTAATATGATATGGTGTTCTATTCAGGGAGAAAAGAAAACCTTCTTAAGAGTACATATTTGACTTTGATCCAGTGACATGTTTCTGAAGGAAAGCGTCTGACAGGACAAAGATGTACAGTACTTCATTTAGCCTGTGTGCCATATGTGGCAGTTTAGGGATCACTGTCAAAGCCCCTTCGGCTGCCATCCAGGATCGCACGGCATGGCAGAGCAGAGGGATTGCTGCTGGGCTTCAGCAGGAAAAGGCTTGTGAAGAGTTTCTCTGGGCTCTTTCCAACAAATGTATTTACATGTTCCAGTCAGAAATTAAATAATGAGACATTTTAACTTGCAATCAAAAATAAAAAAAGTACCAACTCTTCACGTCATAGAAATGACATGAATATTTTCATTCAAAAAGCCCATAAGCATGGGTGTCATTTTAAGCACACAAGCAGATGTTAATCAGCCTGCTCAAGGACTTAAAGTTACATATATGCAAAAACACTTTGCTAGGAAAAAACCTGCAGATATATGCTACAGACACACATAGCTTCCTTCAGTCAACAGACCCAGAAATCCTGGCAACTGCAGGATCTGCAGTTTTCACAACATGATCTCTTCTCAAATATGAATTTTGGGGTTATTTTAATCAGAAACAACTACAGAGTTTCTGAAAATGCAACCAGAAATAAAATGCAGCACTTCTGGTGGACAATCGTGCTAGCAAACATCTGCACAAGTCAAAATGCTAACTAGCTATGAGTAGGTAGCTGATTTTTGTTGTGAATAAAATTCATTTTGAGAGATTCTCTGGTGATTTTCTTGAAAACCTGATTTAGATTTAACATCTCTCTGTGTTGTCAAACAGTGCTTTGCAGGTTTCATATTCCTTTTTTAGGTTTTATTCACTAAATCTGAAAGCCATTCAGCAGAACAGCACTGTTATGTTTCTAATTTAAAAGGGAGCAAAGCCATTCAGGAGGGAAAGAAAATGTTCCCTTCAGGAAAGGCGTAAGGGGGAGCTGATTAGACAAAGATGTGTCAAAGTGGACAGTGTTTATGAAAACAATCAGTATAACATCTAAACCTTTACTTAGATGTTACACAGTCTAGTTTCCTACTCTTGTTCCTTCAGAAAGTTGCTTGGGATTTCCAATATTAATGTCAGTTTAGCTGACTGGGGTTTTAATAAGTGTGCCTTTTTTAATTTCAGATTAGGAAGAAATGTACAATGTTGAGAAGTAATACTAGTGATATATTACACAGACATGCAACAAAAAGATTTCTTTTTCTCTTGTGATTTCTGGTAGTCAACATCAGTTCTCTTTTTCCTGTAATCATGAATTTAAAGGCACTGATTATGTCAAACAAATTCCCTGCATGGGTTTAGAAGAGAATTTCTTCAAGTCTCACAGCTTGGTGGCAATATTCAAACATTTATTCAATTACCGTCAGTATTCATACAATGAAATTAGTGTCTTGAAAGAAAACTACTGAACTGAAAAAAAAAGTTTAGGTAACAATTTTTAATTTACCAACTGACCCCAGGTCTCAGTAGAGATGAGTGTGATCTATTCCTCATATTTCCCTTCATGCAATCAGCATTCTAAATGCATTGCAATTAAACCACAGTCTAATTAAAACACAAAAGACTTTTCAGTAATGAATCTTTCTGGCGAAGAGCATCTTCAACACTTACTTCACAAACAATAGCACTTGTCAAGAGATGTTGAACAAATTTCAGAACTGAGGCTTTTCACAGCAACTTGGAATATTTGGTATTTTGGTCTTTAGTGCTCAGTGTCAGCCATTTCCTTATGTTCCCGAAAGAGACTAACGATCTGTAGGCAAATATACACAATTTAAAAAATTCATCAGCGTGCCTGGGATTACGTGTGGTTTTCCAAGGGAAGTGGCTTGGCCTATCACTTTCTGACCTATTTTCGCCTTGTTCCACTTCAGCATGTCCTCTCAGCTGAGTGCTGGAAACTGCATTCATTTAAGTGGGATAAAAATAACAATAAAAACTCGGTGCCTATAGCAACCCTCAAGCTACAGAGGGTGAAAAGAATTACATTTTTAATTCACAAGGCTCTTTTTACATATAATCATTCCTTTTACGTAAAGGTCAAGTTACAAGACTTTCTGCATTATGCATAGTGATTTCCATTTTGGCTTATTATTCAGTGGTATAAAATTTATGATGTCAGATTTCATGACAGTTAAACCTGAGTTTGTTCTGTTTCAGAATGACATCTGGGTGTAGTGAATAACAAAGCTTCTATGTTAAAATAGCCCCATATTTTTAGGTTGGCTCCAATAAAAGAAATCAGACCAAGAGATACTTGAACAGATGTTCAGAAATATATTTCACTTCAAGTGCTGATGAATTAGGATGGGAGTAGAGTTGCATAATAGGAAATTAATCATTAAAGCCAATCCTGAAAAATATACAATTGTTTGGAATGAAAGTGTTTGGCAAATACTCTTTTCTTTCTTCACTATTGAAAGGAATTTGATGCTCAAATCCAAACAACCTAAGAAATGTACTCAGTGCTGTTGCTTAATCCCTTTATGAGAAAAAACAGGTTTTTCAGGGTAATAAAAGGACATTTTATTTGTTAATGTGTGTAGCAGATAATGATTTTTAGCTGCCAATACAATTACTTATTATGACAATGCAACACCTCTAGTGAAAATTGAGTAGTCTTAAGGTGTTCTGTACTGTTCATTCATGCAAAGAATTCTTGTCAAATATTTTAATGAGAAGAAAAGTATGGCAGTCAAGATTAAAAGTCAAGGTGACCTTTAACTGTGGAAAACAGTATCTACATATCACCTTACATTTTTTTTTAAGGTCATCACTCCTCTCTTGAAGAGTCATTCCATAAATGGAAGTAAGCAGTGCAATGAGAGACCGAACTATAAAAACCGTCCTTCCTTCAAAATTAAGCTCTGCGTTACACCTATTTTAAAATCACATTCCCTTTTTGGTATAAAATTCAAACACAGCAAGTGGCGTCTTCAGCAAAACAAGCAAAGAAATCAGATGTTACAGAAAGCTGGGATATACAATGGACCCCAGCCCTTGGTAAAGCAAGAGTGCAACAGCTTCGGAATTGTCACTCTTCATTATAAAGAACAAACTCTCCTGTGACCTGGCCACGGCCAGGGTGTGCTGAGTCAGCTGGAAAACTGTGCTGATGGGCACCTGATGGCCTGTTGTTCTAAAGAGTCTTTGGGGAAACCAAGGATGCTCCCACAGCCCAGCCGTGACCTGTCACCTACTGCCATGCTCCCAGCTGCCCCAGTTAGCCGAGCAGGCACCCTGCTCACACCACACTGTGCAGAGGTTCTGCTGCATGAGCAAAATCAGCATGGCCAGTGTGACCTTCAACAAGTCCAGGGGAGCCTGGAAATACTGTTCTAATTGCCAGAGATGAAATACAAACAAATCGTTGAATATTGGGTGTTCATGATTTCTAGTCTACTCACAGCAGATGTGGCCAGTGGGTGATTGATTACCTGCACTTCACACACCTCTGCGAGAAACCCCCCAGAAGGCATCCATCCTGCCCAGCTCCCAGGCAGAACCTCACACTTGAAAAGTCCTGCATTTGCTCTTCCAGCCTTCTTATAGCTTCCTTTACCCCCTCTACAACTGGAGGGAAAGACAAACCTGGAAGCAGGGAAAGCCACCTGCAGTCCACCTCCTAGACCTTAGCTGTGTTAAAAAGAAACTTTTTTCCAACCAATATGACTGCAAAAAGAAGCATCATACCCCAAGGACGCTTGAGATAGACCTCAAGGCTGGTCCTAAATAATGGCATAAACCTACTTTCTAATTTATTTACTTTATCTCCAATTTTATTCGCTTATCTGCAATCTTTACTGACTGTCCCACACTGAAAGTGGTTCAGGTATAACATGACATGAGAGTGGTGATAAGGCTTCCAGATTAGCACTGCTTTGGGTCCAGCCAGCTTGGCACGAGCTGCTCATGAGCACAGGGAGCAAAATTAATGTTTACTTGCATCTGTCCACAAAGATACATTCTTAGTTATATATACTAAGAGGATTACTCATGGAGTATCATTAATCATTTTTATCACTACCAAACATAGTATCAAACACACAGAAAAATGTAGTTCTTAATTGCTACTATGGAGACAAAGCAGCAGAGGAGCAGGAGATGAAAATAAAGTACTAGGTGTCATTTCTTCTGTGAAATTATACGTGGAATATTTTAATTAATGGGTGATATCATTTATACAAGGTTCTAAGTGAATCTTAAATAATTATAACACCCAAACACAGTAAATCAGATTTTAAAATTTCCTAAGAAAAATGTTGTGGATAAAATTGCTAAAACATGTACTAATGGAATGAATTCACTAAAATATGACAATGCTAGCACAGTTTCAAGTCAGAGCCTGAACTTGCTGCTGCTCTAGATTTAATAAGATTGGAGCTCTTCTCCACTAAGAGTATCTATTTTCTTCTGAAGGCCCATTTGCCACATATCATGTAATGAAATGACTCAGACAATCCATGTATTTTTTTTTTGTAAAATATTAGAATCTGCTTAAATTAAGTTAGTAATGATGCATTGCACTTTAATTATTTCATGTGGCACACATAATTTAAAGCAAGTTCTCACAAGTTGGGCAAGTGAATTTTCTGTTTCTATTAGGAATCCCCACAGAGTTTTATGCAAGTTAAACTTGAAAACATTATGGTACTTAAATTTTTGCTCTTTACTTTTTCTTATTGGTTGGCTGCTAATGTCTGAAAAGTGGATTACATTCCTACAACTGCTGATGCTATGCACTTTCTCTGTTTAACACACAACTATATTTAACACACTAGTCTGCTATTTTGGCTTTATTGAAACGTGCACAAAATTCCTCTTTTAGCCACTAAGGAGACTTGGCACAAGTTATAAAAGATTTATTGATCTAGTACTAACTAGACTACATTACAAATAGCCAAGTGCCAAACAGTTGCTTTGCACCAGATTGTGTTTACAACTGAGGAGAGGAAACTGGATTACTAATTATGTACAAAACTCTAAGCTTTCAAAAGTTGTGTACTTATAATAAAAGTCTTGCAAAATATTTTTTCTTTACTTAAGACAGACTTTTATACAAAAATCTTTTCTTTAGTATAGATACACACATATCATTTTCTTTAACAGAATGCTGAGGTCAGCTTTAAAGAAAATTTTTGTATGGGAAAGCATCACCAATCTCCCAAAGCACCACCACTACTATCATCAAAAAAAACAACTTTTAATTTAAGTATTTAGAAAAAAATCGATTCATTCATATCTTGTACTGTAAAGTTTTGAATTTGTAAAAGCTTTAATAAATGGTCGGTTCTGATTTTCTTTTATTTCTTTCCATATTTCTTTGCATTTATCCTTGAAGATGAGTGCTCATAAGACATATAAGAGTATTATGTCACTGTAGTGTAACTCTTAGGAATTGTCTTAACCCTATTATCTTTGGAATAGATGCTTGGGCTAGGTCACAGGTAACGCAAAGACAGACATCTGAACTGCAAAAGTGAAACAGAACTGCTCCAAGGATCTGTGGGACACACAATACAACCCTTAAACCTAATGAAGGCCACTTAAAACAAATGAAATTAGTCTGGATAAACCATCAGTACCATAGCTCAGAGAGTGACATCTGTTAGCCACGACATCATATCAACAGTGAGCAGGCTCAGCCTGACCATGAACACTTATGATTTCATCACTGGAACAAGCAAAGTTCCCAGAGTTTATTCTGTTAATTTATAAGGAATTTACCGCAACATTGGGTGGTAACAAGGGTGTGACTGAGAGCAGCAAGCTTTTCCAGAAACACCTACTGACACTTCAGCCACTTTGGATCCAGTGCACTGTCACCACACAGAGACTGATGTCTGCCAACAGCTCACAAGATGTGCAAAGCTAAATCAGACACTGAGTAGCAAAAAAAGGGACATAAGAAACTCAAAGCAAGAAGAAAGTCATATTTGAAATAGCAGGGGAAAAGCATAGCCTTTCATTTATAAAATTAATTTTTAATTATTGTATTTTAATGCAATAGAAAAAGGTTGTACTGACAGCTCACTAACAGCATATGGGTGGGTCTTTTGGAGGTCCAGCTTCACAAGTTACATATCAAACAGCTAAGACATGCATGACTTTATTTCAGCCCCTGGGTAGACAAAGTATGTAGAAAATACAAAACAAAAAGAGGATGTGTAATTTAATATGTAAAGTAACTTGAGATACATCAATTATGTTAAATATATTTATAACTAGGCATACTTCTGCATTTAAAACCTTATTAAGAGCACAGGACACAGAAGAAACAGTCTGTTTGATCTGTTTTGAAGCTATGGTAATAGTAAACAAGTTTTCCTGCGACGTCTCTCAGGACCATCAAACAGTCCTTTTTTTTCCAAGAATAAATACAGAGCCATATTTGAAACCCTTAACCTAATGCTCACAAAGAAATCTCGCTTGTCGACACAGTTGTTTATTAAGGCTAACCCTAGTTCATTTTCCAGTCATATTTCAGAGATAAGCAAAAATTATAGAAATAAAAATGTCTAGCAGGTAGTTTCATTTGCCTCTTTTATTACAAATCCATATTCAGATATGTTAATATAAAGATGTACAATATTACATAAAGGGCACAAAACCTGACATCGTGACACTGGTGGCTGAATGACTCGCTTATTGTAGTGGCTCTTATTCAGCTATTTTCTAGTGCTCTCATCAGTCTTTTGTGTGAAAGTCTTTGGCAAGAGTCAAGTCTGAACTGGTAAGGCCTTGGAGACATAATCACTGGCCCTCATTTTCCATTGACAGCCCCACACAGCCAATTCACAAACATTTTCATATTAATATTGAGCAATTTCCCTACATTCTAATCCATCAAAGTAGGCTATTAATCCTTCCCCTGTGCTCTTCTCTATTCAAATGCTAACAATTTTCTTCTCACAAGCTAAAACATTTGTCCTACAGTCCCTCACACAAAGACACTGTATTGTCAGCAGTGATTGATCAGAGTATTAATATGAGGGATGTGATGTACATTGTATCAATGATACCACACAGATGTGGAGGAAAAGGTCTTTTTTAAAGGATAAACCAAATGCAAAATATAATAATTTCTCAAGGAACAATACTTTAAAGTGTTTTGCCTGGTGTATTTTATGGAAATTTATGAAAATGTCTAGAGGTGTAAAATGCTTTTGAGTTTGGAATGCAAAATAAATGTCAGGGGTGTTTTATATACTGGGGCCCGGGTGAGGAGCAGGCTATGGCTGGGATTGACTGTGCACTTAGAAAGCAAACAGCAGCAAGGCTACTAAAAGCCACTTGATCTCCAATACCATATTTTATAGAATTAAAGGGGGCAAGGGCAGAATGAAAAGAAACACCTAACAAAAAATCAGGTGAGGATAACTCTTTAAAGACAAAAGCCTTTCATCTCCTGGAATGGAAAAATTAAACAAGGCCAAAAAGGAGTTCCAGCCTTTGGCCAGTGGGTTCCTCACTGCAGGGCCATCTGACAATTCCTACACCCTCGTGGATGGCCAAAAGCACTTCTCAGATTGTGGAAAAGGCAAAGGGCATCTGATAGATCATTTCTTGCACCCTAGTTTCAAATGACTTGGGGTTATTTATTAAAAGAAAGATGCTCAACCTTAAGATGCTTTATGTGTAGTCTTACTCTGCTTTAGGCCTTCCCTGTAAAAACACAACTCAACCAGCAGCTTCTGCTGAAACTGCAGGAGATAAGCACAGAAAGCTGCAGCAAAAGGGGGACAGTCTAAGAGATGTGGCTGTAGGAAGGTGAATGTGCTGCCTGCAACCAGGGCAGAGCTGTGGGCGCAGGGAGGTGGAGGGAGGGAGGCTGTGGATGCACAGAGCTCTTGCAAAGCTGATACACCCTGGCACAAATTAGAGTAATTCCAGGGATGCTGTAATTTACGGCAGGTTACAGTGGTTCTTGGCACAGAGCTCAGCCCTCTGCAGACAGAGCCCCCCTCACATCTCAACACGTGTCCTCCTCCTTACAGAGTGTGGGTAGAGGGAGAGACGGTGCCAGGTGCTGTCAGCAAGTCAAAGCCATCAAGCTCAGCCTCAAGTCCGCCCTAGGATCACTTTGCTGGAGCTGCACGAAGCAATTTAAAAGAACATGCAGCTGGATGACAGAGAAATCCAGACCTCCTCAAGCATCCAGCACCCGTTCATCCATAAAAAGGAGCAATTTGCTCACTTCCAGTAGCACACATTATGGGAAGGGGGTGCGTGTGCACACATGCGTGTGGTTAAATAACCTCAAAATAGTGTAAACACACACAACTGCTTAATAAGCTGATAAATTCAGCACAAAATGCAAGAGAATGTTTGAGGCTGAGGGTTTAAGAGATACACTATACTTAAGCATGTGCAGGTGGCAGCTAGCGAGATCACAAATCATAAACTGCAATTTATGCATATTATTCTATCAAAATTATTTTAACTTCCTCTTCCTATATACTCCTTCGTCCTCTGAAGGAACAAAGCAAACCTAAAATTAACAGATATAAACTCAACCCAGAAATGAAATTAGACTGGCAGAGCCTAGTGACCATATGAAATTTTATCACTGGATTTAACCCAGATCTCAAATGAAATCATTCCAGCTCTGAGCACCCTCTGCCATTATATTGGCACCCATGTCTGAGCACATGTGTGCCTTCAATGCATCAGGGAGATGGCAAGAGGAGTCCCTGCTAGTTATTAAAATGATTGATTGATCTAGACAATTTGTTCATGAACTTATGTAGAAAAGACAGAAAAACAACCAAACCCAAACAATTTGGAGAACTAGTTTTTTTTTCAGTACCTAAACTGTGATGTACTCAGAGACGCCTGAAACTACTGTTGCTTCCCAGGATGAACTTGCTCTGGGCAGAGCAACATCTCTTTTTAAAGAGCTTAAGTTTCTATGCCACAACATCCTATTTCTGCACCACTTACCTTTGGTACGTTATATCTTTACAACGAGTAATTAAAAATATTTGTACTTTGAAGCCACTTAGGAGCTCTTCCAATTACTTATATTAGCATTCTGGCACACACTCAAGCCTTTTTAATGTTGAGTCAGGCTCCCGAGCCTGCATCAAAAACTCTCCAAAGAGCAATTTTGATTTTCTCTACTTCCAGACAAGTGGAAGGGGTACCACGAGCTCTCCTGCGGCCTCACAGAAATCTTTCCTGGGGAGGATGACGAACAGGGCTAAAACTGCAAATCACCAAGTCCAACCTCCCAGCACCTACGAAAGGTCCTCAGCCGCAGGAGACAGGGCAGGGGCCTGAGGAAGGGAGATGTTCTCACGTCTGCCTGAGGCCAGAAGCTGCACAGGATGAGGCGTGCAGAGCTGTGGCTGCCTGGCGAGGGGTCCCGGGCGGCTCGGGAGCCGCGCTGCTGACTCAGGGCTGGCACGGCAGAGCCGTGAGTCAGTGTCCCAGGAGCGGAGGGTGTGTGCCGAGAGGCACCGCGGGCTGAGCGCTGCTGCAGCAGCTCTGGCCACTTCGTGTTGCTGAACGTCTCACGGCAGTTTTGTATAAATAAGGGTGTTAACTCTACTTGAAATATGGCCAAGGCATCAAGGTTAAGCTTCTACTGATATAAATTAAATTGGATAAAGTATTAGTCATTTCCGGTCCCATGCTGTTATGCATTGTGATGTACATTATGAAATAGCAATTTTAAACCCAGAAATAGATGGACTTCAGTTTTAATTGAAATAATCTTTATTTTGTAATTAAGCCATTATGTGCCAGAAGAATGATTTGCTTGGGGTTCATGCATGAGCATTACAATCTTTGTAAAATCCCAGGCTGGATACTGTTTGCTAAGGTTGCTCTTGTGTAAAATATAAAACCCAGAACTAGATAATTGTAAAAATAAATTCGCTAATGTATTAAATAGAAACAGCAGAAAAACCAGATACCATCTACTGAAGGGTTGATTTTCCAAACTAAGGCACATTCACAAATACACCCACAGATTTAGCAATTCAGAGACTTTAAAATTTTAATGAATTTCACCCAGAAGGCCACATGAAGATTGTGAAACCAGGGGATTAGGGATTTGGATTTCAGAACTTTCCCTCTGTGTGTTCTACCATCACCTCAGACAGCAGGAGAGTTTTTCCCAGCTGTTCTCCCATACCCAACAGCAGGTTTCCACACCACACCTCTGTATTTCCTCTCTGGCAAGCTCTTGCCTAAGGTTAGCAAGTTTCAGATCATGCTACAGACATTCCCTTTAACTAAACTTACGTCAAACACGGTTTTTCTTGTTCTTTGATGAGGCAAGGTTTTTTTCAGGGCAGAACTGGTTCTATTTTAAACAGTTTAATGTGTTAAAAAATGTTTTCAGCTACGTTGCAAGTGTTCTAAGCCAAAGTAAGTGGAACTTACAATCATTGCTAGAGAAAGAACTGCCATTAGGAATAAAGCATGGGTTTATCCATTTTTCATATGTAAGCCAGATTCACTTTGTCAGTCTTGAGATTTGACAAAGTATAATTCAGAACGATTCAAGCTCACCTTCCACTGGACTGAGTAATCAGATTAGACGAGGAAACGTACCAGGCTCTCCTGAACTTCCTGCAGTACTGCTTAGGAACGCCACAGTATACGTGCCACTTCATCTTCCCAGTAACACAGGGCTGCCATATATCATTGTGTACACAAGAACTACGACAATATCTCACAAATTTCCAGGAGCAGAAACTTGCAGTTTAGGAAGGGAAACTGTCGAGTTTTAATCTTGCTAATGTTTCCAAAGGCCATGGAGCCATTGCAGAGGCTGTGGAACAGCTAACAGAGGTGTGCAGGGCTGCGTGAGAGCCCCAGCATGCAGACAGCAGCTGGTGTCATCTTCCTTGACCCTTCTGTTGGCAGCATTGTTCCTAAAAGACACTGCCTCTAAGGTGATGTCTCAGCATTGCATTCTTAATTAGTTGATTTTTTTGACAGTGGTGCTGCTCCTTAGATATAATACAGTAGATGAAAGACCTTTAAAGGTACCGCGTGTGACACAGTTTAATTTGGCTAAAAGATAAGGGGTTTTTAAGAAAAATGACAACCATATGAATTCATTCAGTAGTATGGGAGGTAGAGTGGCAATTAAAAACAAGTCAGAAAGAAAGCAAAAGGTTTATTTTAAAGTTAAATTTCTTAGAAAAATAATAATGTTCTCTTTTTTACAAGGATATCACCATAGATTTTAGCCTAAAAATTAGCATCCAGTGATGAGAGAATACAAATGCAATTCACTGCAAAGGAATACTCATATGCTGATATTTTTTGTCTGGACTTTTTTGTTGTTGTTTTCATTTGAATTTTTTCCTATACCTATGTTCTAATGTATTTTTGCATCCCACATAAAAATATGATAACCTTTCAGATAAAAAAAGTATCTCTTATGTGATTTAATATATTTCTGAGAAGAATGGCTTTGACCAATTGGTGTAGTGGCTCACTGCACTAGTGAACAAGGGTTTCTGCATCCACTGGTCCACAGTCTGAGTGCTATGCAGGCTGAATAAGGAGATGAATTTAAAATGTGTAAATGACAAGTTTGAAACTTGACTGAATCAGACAAAAGATGCTGTATTTAACACTTTGCCCTCTAGTTTTAGACCATCTTCTTTTTTGTCAGCTGAACAGAGTATTCACAAGTGGCTTACAATTCTCTTTGAGCTGTTCATTTTTTCCTGGGTCTAGAATTGAAAACATTAAAAAGTGGGTGATGATAATTAAGGTCAAAATATATCTAAATATACTGTAGGAAGATTCTTAATTAATGACAAGATAGAAAGAGTAAAAATTAATGGGAAAAAGTTTTGAAGAACAGCATGTGAAAACACTGGTAATTTACACAATATTAGAAAGCTAATCAAATATTACTTGATTTATCTTTCATCCTTCTGAAATATTCCTTAGGGCCTGCTCAGTACAGTACATCAGTCACCTCCTTATTTGACTACGGGGAAGTGTGGCCTTTTTTTTATATTTTAAAATATAGAAAATATCACACCACAATAAAGCAATCAACCAGTAGCCTCTGTGCTCCAGTAACTGGAAAAGATAGAAAGTCAGCGAGTAGATAATTATTCAAGGTCAAACCCTTCTAGTGTGGTGCCAGAAAAAAGCAAACAGTGAGGGTTAGCCAATACTTCACAAACACTTGTTTAAGGATTTCCTAATTACTGTAAGTGGTTCCTCTGGCCCTGGCACTTAAAAAGGCAGCTGTTTATGCATGATGTCATCCCGCTGCCCATTATCTCTGCAGTAAATTTAGAGGATTAAGAAGCAAGCAAGGCTAAATAGTCAAAATAATCATGATTTTTCATGTTTCCTGCCATTAAAAATTAATTACAGAAAAAAAAGAGACAAATTTAAAACTTGGATGCAGTTAACTACTGAAATAATTTGAACCTTTTTGTCCAAAAATCAGAAAAATGTATAAAGATGACATGTATGTGGCACGGCCACAGCTCCATAATTAAAACACAGATCCTTAAGTATTTTCCTTTCTTTGTTTCTAGAAACTCATTAACCTTTTTTAGAATTTTTACAAAATTAGTTTATCAAGTGCCACAATGTAGAGGCCCAGAGATGGGTTGTCACACACAGTCACTTTCCCAGTCCCACTCTCTGCCTGTGTGGGAAGTTCTAAGAAATTAACTTTTCTGCTGCTGTCCCTTCCTCTTATTTTCTGTTATGGGAAGCTGCTCCTCAGCACTGGTCATTTCTATGTTCACTTTCTATGTGTCCTTGAAACAGGAGCCAGTGAAAGCAGTGCTCCTGATTTGTCAAACCGCACAGCCTCAGTCTTTGGTATCAGTATTGTGTGGTCATTCTCTTCTTTGTTTTTTTCCTCCTGTTTCCCTTAATTTACAACTACATTCCAGGTTACCATTTGTCTGGTAAAATTCCTCTCCTGCTTGTCCATTTGTAGCAGAAGTATCTGATTGCTGCCAGAAATACTCTGTTTTAATGACGTTAGAAACTCTTGTCAACACTATAAGCCAATTTCTTCTGCAGTGGTGTCTAGCTCAAGCTGGATTTGTCCTTTTGTCTGAAGCTTCAGATATAGCTACCAGCCACCAATTTAACTTCTGTGCTATGCTATATTTCCTACCTAGTGAAAAAGCACTCAGTATTTTTCTTGGATCAAACTTATTTTATATCTCAAAAGTAACTATATAATTTCCCAGGCTTCCGGATCTGGGAAGCTTCTACCACTATCTTTTTTAACCATCATGGTCTCTTTTTACCATGATTCTCTCTCCTGGTGGTTGTGAAGCTGATTGTTGTCTCCAACCACATGGAATGTCCAGGGGTGGTCATCTTGGTAATATTGGTCTAGGAAACATTACCTGGTCTGGTCTTGCATGAGAAACACTCCATTTTTAATGCAGGAGATTCTGTCAATTCGTATTTGAGTACTTGCTACCAACTAATTTTGTGCTGCTCCTATACAAAGGTGAGGTGTTCCTGAAATCCAAAGCTTCTATTTTAAGCAAAGTCTAGATTCTGCATCCATACTGGTGTACACTCGCTTCATCAGGAGCAGTGTGAGACATTCACAGCTACACCACCCACCACTTCCCTTTTCCCAAGTGACACTGGACAGTGCCTGACACAGATACCCTTCCACCTACCCATGGAAATCCTGTGAACACTCTCCACTACAGCACGGGGAAGGGACAAAGAAACAAAGAGCTGTGGCTGTATATTCACCAGATCCACTGAAGCCCCTGGAAGATTTTCTATTACCTTCCAGGAGTTATGGGTCAAACCAGAAATTAATTTCTAGAAATGAATGAGATGGTTCAGGAGTAGGCTTTCAGAAACAACCTAAATAAGCCCATCTTTATTCCCTCTTGCAGCAAAAGCCATCTTTCTTCCTCAGATAGAAGCACATGCAGCTTTTGCAGAGCCCAGCCATCCTCCAGGCCATACTGTTGTGCACATGGCAACTTGGCAAAAGGGAAACACAGGGAAAGGAATACTGCCATGTTTGAGTATGGAAACTAAATGTCTTGCACAGATGCACATGCCATAAGGGAATGTTAGACCTAGTCTGACCTTCTGCGCCACTGAGACTATAAAACATCTTCCAACTTCCTTGAGCCCTGCTTTGATGAGATGCATGTATGAATCCAAATGGGAAAACACTTACATATAAGCTCTAGGACATTATACACAGAATTACTCCTGCTTTTTATGTTCTTTCAACATACAAAATTGTCTCTACAAGAAAAAGTCATACTTAGCTGACAGAAAACATATTTCTAATAATAAATATTCTGCCTGTGGAGAAGCTGTAGGATATATATATTTCATAGCTTCACGGCTCTAGTGCCCACCCAGTCTCCATCTTCGATATCATTGCTGCTACTTCTCTCTCTCCAGGAACACAGCCAGTATCCTTCCTGCCCCAGGGCCATGATCCCACTCTGGTCAGACAGCTCTGGAAGCAGCCAGAGCACTGGACAAGGACCACGTGCATTTGCCAAGAGCTAAAGGTGAACCAACAGACCCTTCCCCACTGTGGCAGCGTGGTGACAAATGGACAACCGACAGGGTGAGAAGGAGGCAGCAAACCCAGCTGAGCTCTGCTCAGAAAAGAGCTACAGCACAGGATCCCTTTTTGTAGACAATGGCTGCATAGTAAATACTGATGGAGAGAACAGAAAATGAGGGGACATTGAAGCAATGGAGGCAGGCATGCAACAAGGAACAGGAGATGACACAGAAAGCACTGTGGAAAAGAGGAGATATAGAGGGGTCCGAGAGCTGAAACTTGACTGAAAAACCAAGCACAGGACATGGAAACGATTCCATATTGAAAGAAATGGACAAGGAGGAGGTGTGTCATTTATCTACCACTAAATAGACATATTTAGGGGAATACTATTTGAGGCTGAGCAACATAAGAACATTCAAGTACAGAGGAATACAGAATAAGTTGTTCCTGCGCTAAGAAAATAGAAATTATTCAGTCTGGTGCAGTGCTGTTCAGACACATCTGAGGCAGAGGAAGGATCTGTCCAAGTAGTACCCCCGTTCCCCTCTGCTCAACTCCTCCTTAAACAACCACGATGGTCCTGCTAATGGAGTGAAACCTTGCCAAAAGCAGTAACTGGTGAAGAATAAGGGGGGAAAGAGGCATATTAACACAGCAAAGTGGTATTGGGAAAAAACAGATCTTTCTCTGTGATTTGGTGTGGGTTATGCCTCGGAAAAGATAAGTTTCCTGGTAAATTCACGCTGTTAATTTAGGGTATATGGGACTGCTTTAGCCATCACCCAAAGGTCAAGAACAGTGCAATCAAGGGCATAAACCAGCACAGCAAGGATGACTTTTATGGTGCATAAACAGAACAAGATTCCCTGCCTCATCATGGAGAACAAGAAAGAGAAAGTTTTATGTTATAGTCAGCCTTTGCAAAATGACATGTTTTCAATCCAGCATTCAAAATATTTAGTTTTAATTTGCCTTCTCTGGCTTTGGATCTCTGTGTCATACCATCATTCT
This sequence comes from Dryoscopus gambensis, assembly GCA_013389985.1. Classification (NCBI taxonomy): domain Eukaryota; kingdom Metazoa; phylum Chordata; class Aves; order Passeriformes; family Malaconotidae; genus Dryoscopus; species Dryoscopus gambensis. The sequence continues at coordinate 30,524 of WEIT01032306.1, forward strand.
GATATCTTAATGGATGCCATTTTGCAGAAAATAATTTACTCTGAAAAAATTCTGCACCAGCATTAGCTGAGCTGAAAAATAACCCCTTAAAAAACCCACATCACATGAAATAAGCAGATTTGGAAATTATACAGTTCATGCCATAAGAGTAATAAAATAGCAAAATTAAGTGGGTTTTTTTATTTATAAGCAACTGCTTTCTTCTACCTTTTATAATGTCCACCTCTTAGCATAACAAAGCTTTTCATAGCTTACTAATGGCTCCCTGTCACTAGTGCTGAGAACTATTATCACTGGGCTGCCCCTTCACATGGGCCTTTCAAACATCACTGTTTCACTTAATTCTTTCACCTCCTTCAGTTCAAATGCAATAAAAACCTTTCACTGGCTGACAACTAGAAAGGCAGAACAGCCTCCAACTGCTGTATAATTCAGGAGGGCTCTTTCTCATTTTAATTGGCTGCCTAATTGGAATGTTTATGGGTTCTGCGATAGCTTGGGATGAAAAGGCAGGGTGAGCAATTATGTGCTCAGCATTCCTATCTGGCAGAGTTAATAGTTTTTTTAAAAAAAAAGCTAAAGTTCACTGGAATGCCATGTTTTTGTTCTCTAAGAAATACCTTGATTTGAAACAATGTAATCCCCAAGTCAGAAATTATGTCAAGCTGTGCTTATCCAGTAGCAAGTTTGAGCTTTTGGAAGCCTCTTTGCTCCTTTTTGATGTTAGCATAACATGAAGAACAGGAGGCTATCTGGTGGCTGTCAAGTTTTTAACTGCTTGCTCTCTCACTGGCTGGAGATAAGATGTAAGCAGAGCACTTGATGGACTTGATTAATTCTCTGGAACGAAGGTTTGTCTTTCTTGGCTCAATGAATGACTTCATTCTTGTAGATGAGGTCACCCAAGTCAAGGCAATAAAGTTTCTGATATTCACATGAAAGCTAGTTTTCAAAGCTGCCAGCCCCTAAAAAGAGAAGCAAGTGTTTTCTCATTTACCTACATTCTAGTGGCAGCATCCAGCCTGCTGCCCTATCTATCCTCTCCAGCACAGGACTGTGCTTCAGCTGAAGAGCAATGCTAACACAAGATGAGATTTAAAGGAAAGGAAACAAAAAGACACACTTTGTTTGAAAAAACAAAGATTTTTTTCAAGTGATTTGTCAAAATGCCAACAGGAAGAGAAAAATTACTTTCCAGCTTCTTAGCCTGGCCAGTACAGTTTCATTCCTCCCCCTGCCCCCATGCTGTCTCTGTGCCACTCCAGCTGCAAACCTCTGGGGCCGAAGAGCAGCTTTGTGGTCCCCTGTACAGTGCATGGTGCAGTTTTCTTGTGTTTCAGAGTGAGAACCCAAGTACTGCAAACACAAAGAGCAAAAGTGGAAGGATGCTGTGCATTTTGGGACACTTGTACCCTTGCATGCTTTAAGCTTTAAGGGCAAGTTTATGGACTGTCCTTCACAAAGCAGACCAGTCTTTGTTTTTCCTTTCTCTCTTTTAATAATCATAATTTAGTTTAAAAACAGGAAAAACTAGGGAAAGAGGCTGACTTACTTCGTAGCTTTTCAAATTATCACAACAGTTTGTGCAGATGTCTATTAATAATCTCATCCTTTCTGCTGTTCAAAACCATGCAAATGATAAGTAGTCCCTCCAGTACTTACTACAGCCTAGCAAGTGCAGTAAACAACCCCCACAACAATCTAATCTGATGTGCAGGTTTGTCAGATAACCCAAAAATCCTTGGTCTAGTATGAGGGACTCTAACTCATTCTACACTCCTTCTCAGTTAAATTGTGTCCTTGCCTCTAAGTAACAGAACACTCATAGTCCTGTGGATTACTAGGGGTGTTTTTCTGGTGTTTGAAACTTCTTTCTAACCCACACTTCTGTTCCTGTGCTGCAGTTTTCCAGCATGTGCAGTTACATTTGGAGCATGGGGACGATGACAGGAGCATCCGTCTCAGGCACAAGTGCAACCAAAATGCCAACCAGGGCACATCTGCCAGATCCCTTCCAGCTGGTGCTACCACACAAGAAAAGGCCGAAAGCTACAGAGGTTTTGGGGCACTGTGGTTTTTTTCTAAATGCTCTCATAGGTACCAAGGAGATATTAGAAGGTTGTTTAAATGTTCCCATTAAACTGTGGAGGCAGAGTTTTATCCCAGGTTTTATTGCCATCTGGAGCCTGGAAACCTGTGGAAGCAGTACCTTGCTTGGAAGGTCAGAAGCCTGTACCACATCAGAGAGCCCAGCTCTGCCTAGAACATACTTAGGAAATGTTGATTTGGTGCGTGCCAGGAGGGATTTCTGGCCACAATAGCTCTTAAGAAATTCTCTCCAAAGGACTCATTTTCAGATTCACATGCATCAGCTCAGCATCCAGATGATATAAAAATAAAATATGTCAAGTCATATCCTTGCCACTACAGATGTTGTTAACCTGTAAGAAGGCAGTCAAGCAATTAAATAACATTTTCAAATAAGGTGTCAAGTAAACTATACCCACTTTTAAACTAATCTTTGTTCACATTTACCTAAAGATTGTGACTTGCTGATATTAAGAATTTCAGTGGAAAAATCTAATTGCTCAAGATGTCCATCTCATTTTATGGGCAAAGGCAATTCAGAAAAACCCATATGTTTGGTAATTGTCCAAACATGTGGACGCTTATGCAAACCAACAATTCTTTGAAGTATGCTGCTTTCTTAAGTCCAGGCTGGAACTTAAATTTAATAATCAAAAAACAGGCAGAGCTAAGGCAGAAACTCTCTGCTAAACTCTGCAGGACTGGGATATGAGAGGAGGCGTCTCTCTGAAGTGACATTATAGGCCCAGATGTGTTGTAAGAGAATAAGAGTTGGTCTTAAGATGGCCTGTAGACCCTGTGAACTTCCTTGTTTCGTGACTTTAAAGCAAGAAGAAAAATAAATAATGAAACATATTAAAGTCATTATTGTAGCTGCGTGTGCTTTCTGAGGGTGTGGGTTTTTAAAAGCTCCAACCTTTGAAAAAAGTGCTCAGTGAAATTAAAGGCAGCAAATCTACGCTGAATTGTATTTTTATATACTACCAAATTTACATGTGGAACTCATTGTCACAAGATATTATTAAAGCCAACAGCTTAGCAGGATTCAAAAAGGCTTAGACATTTATGTGAATAAGAACATCTACAGTTAGACCAGAAAGGGAAAAGACATTTATAAGTGACACTAAAACTCAGAGTTGAGGGCATAAGCCAATTGCTAGATGCATTGGTTTAGGGAGAAAATCCCCAACTGACACTTTTTCCATAGTTGTCCATTTCTTTGCACCTTTTTGTAAGCATCTGGTACAGACCAATGTCCGAGGGACAATCCAAATCTGAGCCAGTCCAGCAGGTGTTACGTTCAAAACATAAAACTCTTTTTAATGTCATTAAATATTTTGAAAAGACTGCTTATTCCTTGCCTAATCCTATAGCATTTGGCAGCTCTTAAAAAAAGGTTATGGATATTCCACAGTACTTTGTATATCCACAAGAAAAGGGCAGTTATTTGCAATATTTTCTTATGTCTTGTGCCAGGACCTTCTCCCCTTTATGTGTCATCAGACTCCATGGGTCCATATGGACATTCCACCCTAAACGAAACACTGTTCTACAAAACCTCTGGAGTTTCACACCACCACTGAAAAGTCCCATGATTAGGCGCATGAGATACCACTCCCAAATCCCAACAGAGTCCAGAAACTGGGAGTGCTGAAGGAATCTGCAATTGTAAGCAAATCTGTACAAGTGCTAAGGATTGACGCTGCAGAAAAGGTCAAATGAATGAGTGCTGTGAGGCCATGAAATTATCCACTTTCATCTGTTAAACACCTGAGAGACACTGATATCACTAATGATCTGTAAACACATATTGACACAAACACAGCATGTGCTATTAATAAGAGTGTGTTTGTGTCTATAGGAGGAAAATTGTGGCCCCTCTCTTTTCTCCATAAACTTTGCCTGTCTTATTCTAGTCATCATAGTTTGATCTTTGCTGATGTTTATTAAGTCTAAATATCAAATAAAGTGATTTTTCTGCTGGAATAAAATATCAGGAATATGATAACATATTCAAAAGAAAAGTCAAAATGACCCTTAAAAAAGGAATGCATAAACTCCTAGAATTGAATTTATTCTACTTAGCATCACATTAAAAATATTCAAAATATAAATCAAAATTCAAGGGTATAACTTATATTCAATTTCAAATTTATGGCATTTTAAAATAGGATGATTTCCTTAAATGTGCAATAAATTTGGTTTTGTGGAATTGCACATGCCACCTTATCATGACAGTTGCTTTATCTACACAGTCCACTGAAGCCTAGTCACTTTATATAATCTGAATTCACAAATCAACTGTCGTCTTCACTTCACTGATTCATTGCTGATGGGCCTTTCACAAGGTAAAAAATCCTTTCCAAGTTGACAAGAGTAATAAATGGAGAGGTGAGAGCTGCCTCTCCATCCTGCTGTTCTATTGTGCTGCCGATAGTGACACATGGCAGAATAAGCTCATAAACCAACCTCATCTTTTGACCTCTGCAGAGCAAATGGAAACAGAGGGGCATTTATGATGATGACTATATTTAAAGACCAATAATGACTAGATAAACCTCTGAAATCTAACTAGCTCAAGCAAAGCTTGGAAAATGTGATGGTTTTGTGTATTTAATATGGTGAAAAAGTGTTGAAAATACAGCTGTGAAACTTTTGGAATAATCTAGAACAACTCAGCTGCATCAGGTTATAAGATACTTACAACTATCCTATACATACAAGAGAAATCTTGAAAAGATTAATGAAACTGTAATTGGTTTTTTTTTTTTTTAAATGTTGTTCCAGATTAGGCAGAAACAACACACAAATCAACAACTGAAGCAGAACAGGATGGCATTCTAGGAACAACCAAACCATTTTAAGTTAGAAGACTTTGTTTGACCAGTACTGCTCAGGAGAGAAAGGATAGGTGAACTAAAAATGCATATGGGCTTTACTACCCTTTGCAAGTATTGTAGTACTGAATTTTGATTTATTAGGGATATTGTCTTTTCAGGAACAAACACTTGTGATTAAACTTCAACTACCTCATTATTTGCCTTCTCAACAGACACAAGTTTTGTGCAGTTTAACGAAGAACCAGCAGCAAAACTTCGGAGCTGTGAGCTCAGCCTGTGCTACTGCCTCACCTGCAGGATCAGCTGGGCTCCCCAGGCTAGAGAGTGCCAGCACTGTGGAAAGCAGCATCATCAGCAGTGCCCATTTCAAGTCCTAGAATACAAACAGTTCACCTTGTCAGTGCACTTAGTAGTAGAAAACTTTTTACTTGTATGTGAAAGATAAATTAGCACTTATTCATTCCAGCCACAACAACAAAGGCTTTCTTACTTTTTCCATAGTAAGAATAAATATATATCAACACCAGATATATTCCAGTTTTCAGTGATATGCTGTCTTGCTTTATTCATGGATATATAATTCCTTCTTCATTGCATGGAATGGCTCTTCAGAATCTGTAGTCACTTTAAAAAATATCCACTGAAAAAATTTTAAGCTGCAAGCAGTAATACCCTAATCACTTAATATGGTGAAATCAAATTATGAAAACAAATCTATATAGAATCAGTAGAAAAGCTAAAGTTTCAATGGAAACTGGGAGAAGACCCCGGCCTTGCAATAATGTCTACTACTCTGGTGCACACCCCACTGCCCCCCATGGATTGGTATACCAAGCACATGAAATGATTTTTAACTGCCTGTCTGCACTTCTAACATTCACTCAAATGGAAGAAAAAAAAAAAAAGGTTTTTTTAACACTTCCATTCTTCCAAATTCAGATTTTAGCAAACCAATGATAAAATATTTTTCAATTAATACCACCATTGTAAAATGTACAAGCTACAATAGGGAATAGTAATAATAATAGCACTGAAGTCTCCAGATGCTAAGAGCAAAAACTAATGCTCAATGTATTCAATGTTTCTCAAAGCTGTTTTTCATTCCTAAAGTAAACAAGTCCATCAGCAGACCTTCAGGAAACAAGAATTCACAGCAGTTTTTAGGAGGAGAGTTTTGCCATTCATATGAAACCATCCTCTATCTCACCATTTTTCTGAGGTTTACACACTGGCCAACACTTCCCCATGAGCATGATGATTTTGCTACAGAAAAACCAGTAGTATTCTCCTAGAGCTGTAAATTAATGAAAACAGGAAAGCCAGACCAATTGCTTTCCATTCCCAGAAATATTAAAATATTTAAACTGGGCATTCACCCCTTCCCTAGTAACGCATTTCTTGTTAAGACAAGAAAGCATCCTAAAAGGTGAAATGATATGTCTACAGGTCACATCTGTAGGACATGAGAAATTAATAGAAGACATTTCCATAAGTGTGACTGAGTACACTGTGAGATTGCAGGGACAAGGACAGCAGCTAGACCAAAAAAGGTGGTTCATGTCCCCAAGTACTGTCTCCTAACCTTCTCTAGATCCAGTGAAATGCTAGTGTACGAACCTGTGCAGACTTATGGCAATATTTATAGCAGAAATTAAATGCAGAATAGAAGCTTCTTTCATTAAGAATTTCACTTTTATGTCCATCAGGTTGCAAGTTGTTCAAGTGCCCAGTGCTCTCTGTATTTGTTAGACACAGAAGGACTGGAAATGCAAAGCAAGATTCCTTGCCCAGAGAAGCTGGTGGTATCACCTGCTCCACCCTGATTGTTCCCCATGATTCTGGGAATATATTTGATTATATTAAAGCATTACGAACTCTATTATCATCTGAACATGCCTGGGAGTACAGACACACCTGGTTAAAAGCATACTCTGGCTGCCCTCCCTCTGCACACTGACCCCGCCCCCCCCCCCCCCCAACAAACAAAAC